>VYZW01046811.1:344469-360708 GCA_013401315.1 Balaeniceps rex
TAAAGCTGAAGGCCCCAAAGATAGCTAATTCACAACTATACAAGTGAGATAATTTTTTATCCCTCACTATAAAGGCAGGGGACTCTTCATCCTTTTCAAGTTCCTCATACAACATTTCATCGAAAAAAATGGTACATGCTAGCATGCAGAATAGTATGTTTTTTCAGTGAGGAAAAGGAGGACAGAATATGTATAAAAGACATGACTAAATTAATTTTGAGAACCTCCTGATTTTAAAGTGCCTGGTATTTAACATTGTGATAACTCCAGGGAGGAGAGTTGCCCATAACTTTATAAGGAGGAAACAAAAGGAAACACTCAGATATTGCAGAGAAACAGGCAGACGGACAGATTTACTTGACGTGCTCTCTAGAAGCCCTGCAGGCTTCATCAGCCGTACTTGTAAGGCCTTTGAAGTGTAGCTGTTGCACAGCTTGTAAGTCCCTTCCTCCGGAGCTAGTGAGCTTGTGGTGTTATAAGCTACTTAAGCTCCTTAGTCTAGATCTAAGCAAACAGCTTGACGCACTTACAAGCTTCACTCCCTCTTATTCTGAAGATGTTAAGCTGCTTAGCTTACTGTCTTCAACTTTCAAATTCCTACAACCAAATCCTACCCGTACACCATGCATCCACCTTTATTAGCCTGATTCTCCCTTCTGCTGAGGATTCTGAACGTCTTGTGCCAAGTCAACGGTAGAACAAAATGATCTTTTATAGCTTAGCTTCCAAAGTGACAGCCAATACCTGAATGCCTATTGCTTTGGCAACTACCACTCTGCATTTTCAGTATCCACAGATTTACTGTAAATCAAACATTTTATCTATTCTAACAAATCTCTTTCCATCAATAAAGTCTATTAAATATTTTGGTTATGATTTTCAAAAAAATTCTACACTGGCCTAACTGTTCTCATAAATGTGAGCTTTTACTATTAAATTGTGATTCAGTAGGAACTGCAGAAGCTTTTGGAAGAAAGGTCGCTTATACAGGAAAGATGGTTTTCATCTAAATCAAGCTGGTACCAGACTACTGGCATTTACAATTAATAATGTTACAGGAGAATCTTTAAACTAAGAAGTGCATTAAAGCTGGCACAAACGGACTTGACACATTTTCTAGGGCTGAAATCATTAGAACTTTGTATCTATAAATAAAAGATAGGGCAGACATTAATAAATCTGAACAAGAAGCCACAAAGAAGAAATAATTCCATTTTAATCATAGCACAAAAAATAAGCTACTGAGCCAAGCGTGGAAGTGCTGCTATACTGATACTAGAAATCTGAAAAATAAGATAGAAAACCTTAAAATGCCTAGTTTTCAATGAGGATATTGACAGAAGCAGCACACTGGTGAAAGGCAGACAATCGTTACATGCTGTAAAATAAAAGAACAAATTATATTGCAAAGATATAAGAAAACCACAGCAGTGAGTGTTGCTATACATTAAGGAAAACCTGAAGTCAGAGCAGACAAACAAGTTAATTGTACCAACTTGTACCATAATCCATATGGTTTGAATACCACACCAATATTGGGACCATACAACAGACCACTTGCCCAGAATGACAACAATGACTAAAACACACACAAATACATCGGGGAGACTGTCTGGACAGACAATACAGTAACAATGAGACACTACAGTTATCCGTATGTGAGTTAGGGTAAACACCAAACTCACATATGCTTTATGCTACAACTACTACTACAACAACTAGGAAAAAAGGAAGCAACTCCTGACCAGTCTTACCTTAAGCAGAAAACACTACTGAAGAACCACTTTGTAACAGTTACCATGAAGTACTTAGATACATTGGTCTACGAAGAGCCAATCAATCAAAATAAATAATCAATCCACAGCAGAAATATATAATTTCAATGAAGTAAAATAACATAAAGAGGAGAAAGCACATTAAAAAGAAATTTAAGGCAGCAGCCAAAAGCCTAAAATGCTCTTAACTAACACTGAGACTGTTCAAGGACAATGTATGAAGAAGGTCTTAATTTGGGATGTATTGGAGGACTTGTCCCAGACTGAGGCGTCAACAAGAGATGTTCAAGAACACATTAGTTCAATAAATGAGAAGAAATAGAGAAGATCACGTTATCTGTCTAAAAGTTGCGTATGAATCAAGTGCCAATTTGTTAAAATGTGGAAAATATAACCTCTTGCTTAAAACTGCCTTAGTATCAGAGGCATGTTGGTGACAAACATGATGCCAGTTATTGAAATGGGCTCCCGGTTGGACATGGGGAGCTTTCAATAACTGAGATCCATACTCAGCTAATTGGCAGGAAGCACTGCAAAAACAGATTCATTAGATACTTTGACAAATGTAATTTAATGGGGAAGACTCAGTGCTTTTTGTAAGGGAAGTCCTGCCAAGCAGATCTCAAAAGGCGTCTCTGACTCTGTTGCTTTACACAAGCATAAATATGGATTTCCAACAGTTTTTTTGACAAGGTCCTTCACCAAAGTTTCTTGCAGAAAGAAGGCTGCCACAGGACAAGAATGGAAGTGGTCTTATGAATTAATGATCATTTTTAAAAAAGACATGAAACAAACAGTAGGAGTAAGTGATCGGTTTTCACAGTTGCTAGTGAAAGGTGATGACAAGTAATGTGGGGAAGAGCAGAGAATGAGACAAAAAGCCAACCCGCAGAGTTACAGAATTTTCTCATGATAGAGACAGGATAAGAAACAAAATGGCAGATGAAATTCAATGTTGATTAGTGCAAAGTAATGTACATGGAAAGAACAGACCTAAATTTGCACACCCAACAGGCTCTAAAGTATTATCTTTGAGTAAAGCGTGGTAAATTTTGATTTCATTAAAATATCAGATCAATACTCAAAAATTCAAAAAACAAGTACATTAAATTTTTTATAAAAGGAGTAAAAACAGAAACAGTATTGTGACACCTTTTAAATAAAAGATTAGTCTCTGAATACTCAGTGCAGTGCTGGTCCTACATCTCAAAAAAAAAAAAACATAATAAAAATGGAAACAATATAGAGAGGCACAACAAGGCTGATCAAAGGTGTGGGACTGCTTCCAACGAGACATGAGTAAGTCTTGATTACAATTATTCAGCCAAGAAAAGAAATGGCTAAGGGGATACCAGAGGGAGGCCAGCAGAGCACAGGCAGACAAGGAGATGATAAATACAGAATAACTATTCACTGTTTCTCATAGTACAAAACCTACCGAGGAACAAATGAAATTATCAGGTGACATGCTCAACACAAACAAAAAATAGGGACTTGTCACACAATGCACAGCTCAGCTGAAGTACTCGGTGCTACAGGATACCATGAGTGCCAAAAACCTACATGCTTTTAAAAAGTGATTAGAGACGTTCATGGGAAAAAGTCCGTCAACAACTGTTAAAAAAAACCCTCAGGCTCAGGAAATTGCTGAACTGCAGACTGGTGAAAGCTGGGAGGACATAACAACTGTTCAAGCCTTGCTTGTGTATTAGAGACTGGCCACTGTCAGAGGAAGACTGTAGCCTAGCTGGCCCTTCGGTGTGACTCAGGATAGCCATTCTTACCTTCACTAACAGCAGCAAAACTATTTCAGCCTCGAGCACTTTTGAAAGAGCCTCCCCTTAATTCTCTGCCACTTTTGAATAAAAGTCTGCAAATCAGGTCAAACCAGAGGTGGTCTAAAAGAATTCTCAGTGGGGAAGACACACCTTGCACATTTTTCCTTTCCCCATCATAAAATACACGAAAGTATTTTACATGGAGTGTTTAAAAAATCCGCCATCAAGCCAACAAATAAGGCAGCTTCAAATCTTGCAAATAGACATTTGATTGTACCAGCTCTAAATTTCCAAGCATAGCCATTTTCCCCCTGAATGTGTTTGTTTTAAAAGTCATGAGAAGACAAAAGTCTTACACCTTAATTATATTTATCATAATTCTGGAGATTGCAACAATCTTGACCTTTTTTTCCACATCCTAATGCAATTTCAAATTAATCTTCTCTGTTTAACAAGAGTTATCAAATGCCACATAGCATGTAAACCACATCTTGATTGCTGAGAAAACATCTCTTTGCAGAACATTATTTTGGTATGCATTTAAGTTTCATTGACCTCACAGGTACCTAAGCACTTTCTTGCATCAGGCATTTCGAATCCTGACAGCATCAAGAGTCAATGGGAGCTGAAAGCCTGTACTTCAACCCTGAGACTTTCAGTCCATAATATCCTACTCAAAGGGTGGCTGGTCATGATGCTGCTCTGCCTTTTCCACTGTCATGAAGGGCATAACACAATACAGCTAAAAGAGGAAGCATTCTCTATTTGTCAGAAGTAATTAAACATGTCACTGACTTTCTGTAAAACTCAAGAGCCATCTGGGAAAAGAGCAGTATGTCTCCACATCCATCTGAGTGACAAGGTCAGAGCATCCCTCACTTCCTTGGTTGCATCTCCATCACTGACTCTGTTCATCATGCTGTAAATTAATCTGTAAAAATTTGGATACAGTACCTACTGTAATTAGCTTTATCTGTCCAAACAAGGCAAATTGAGATAGGGTGGCAGCTGAGGGATCCAATTGGTTCATGGCTGCAGAGTGACAGAACTAGGTCAATAGACCTACTTTATTCAGAATAACAACATAAAATTAGCCTTGTCTTGTTACATTTCTGAGACAAGGTTTCAAGACCTTCAGTTACCAAAAGCCCACTAAGAAAATGCATTATATTTATACTCCTCCCTGTGAAAATCTTCTTTTGTATATCCCAGTAGAAACTCTCATCCATCAATTTATGGACATTGTCTCACATTATTCTGCGGTGCACTTCAGCAAAGAGCACCTCAGCAGGCTGCCATTAGGTCCCCCTGAAGCCTCCTCTTCTCCAGGCTGAACAAGCCCAGCTCCCCCCGCAGCCTCTCTGCTCAGGGCAGGTCCTCCAGCCCCCAAGCACCTTGGTGGCCCTCCACTGCACTTGGTCCAGTTTACCAATGCATTTCTTGCATTAAGGGGCCCCAAACCAGGCGCACTACTCCAGATGTGATCTAATGACTGCTGAATAAAGGACCGTAATCCACTTCCCTCAATTGCCTGGCTGTGGTCCTGTTGATACAGCCTGTATGCCGTCAGCCTTCCTTGCTACAAGGACACATTGCTGGCTCATTTTTAGCTAGACCTCCCACGTCCTTCTCAGCAGAGCTTCCGCCCAGATTCTTATCAATGCAGGGAGTTTATGTGCCCCAGGTGCAAGACTTGACATCTTTCCTTGTTGAATTTGATGAGGCTCCTGACAGACCATTCCTCTGTTTAACATGCAACTTACGTGATTTATTCAAGTCACAAGCATGAGCTTCTCATCATCATATCAGGGGATAAGCCTGGAGATAGAGATGAATGTGTAACACAGGATTAGGTGTACATTGGATGAAGTAGTATGATGCACGGCTCACCTCTTTGGCCTCTTCTCATTATATCATAAGACCTTTCTCAATGTTTATATCCAGTCACCAAAACACTGGAAGTCTCTCTGCTAATAGTTCTCTCTTCTGAGAAACTTAGCCCAAGCCACATGTCCCTGTTTAAGGGATTTCTGCCAGGAATTGCTAAGCATAGATTAGGTTACAAATGACACAACTCAGTTTTCTTGCTGGCTCTCAGCAGGAGGTGAAAAATTAAAGCTGGGAACTTAGGAAAGCACTTCAGAGCATGCTTAAACACAAGTAGCATCACTAGCATCAACAAGTCAATGAGATGACAATGTCTGTATTTAAATTTAGACACAAAAACTTGGCTGGACTAGAGATAAAGCCTATTTATATAAAAATACACACATTTTCTTCTAAAGGTGCTTTCTTAAGTCAGAGCTGGGATTGATGGGTGGGGAAGCTTTCACTGCTGCTGTCTGGGCAGAACCTGTTCTGCAGCTAAAGCAGGAACTGCAATTTCCACCACTGTTGATCCTGTTTTCTCTTGGTTTTTGCTTGCCTTCTAAATATTCTGTGAACTTTTAAAGCAGACAGAAGCATTTCAGGACTGGCTGTCTGAAGTGGTAATGCCAAGTGAAAGAATACAGGAAACTTTTCCTTTTTTGTTTTACACAAAGAAGTTTGAGGGAGGAGGTACCACTAAGCTGACAAGTCAAGGAAGTGCACATATTTGTATTTATGTAAACCCATGGGTACTTATGGATATGAACCGAATGTGTCTCGAGGTAAAATAATTTCTGCCACTAAGATCAGAATAGCAGGACAACTATGTAATTTAAACACCAGTTTCAGAAGCTTCAGGCAGCCTTTTCACTAAAATAAGCGTTCCAAAATAACCTCCCACAGATTATTTATTAAAATTATTAATAATGTTCATAAACTCATGTACTTCCCTTTGAATCCTTGTCAAGGCCAACATGTTAGACAATTGCTATGCTTTGAACTTAGAAGCACTTGGGCTTCATGCATGAGTAGCACTAGGACAGGAAAAGGTTAATGTGTGGAAACACAAAATGGATTCGGCAAGAAGGAAGAGGAGGAAACACTGCACTTCAGCTGAAGAATATGACATTTCAGCACATGAGGATACTAAAACATCAGCTACTTTCTTTCTAGGCAAGAAGGGAAGTGCATTACTATATGCTCCATATCTTGGCAAACTGATTGAGCATTACAATTTTCAGAAAACATGGAAGGGAATAAGGGAATCCATTTCTCAATACAGCGTGAGATTTGGATGAACTGGTATCCTCTAAGGATCTGGAAATGTCCTTTTTATCTCCCAGTTACAAATCAATTTTAAACACGGTGGGAAGGAAACAGTTATTCCCATCCTGTTCCGTAGCTGAACCATGCATCAAGACCTGAGGTGTCAATTTACCCTCAAGAATATTTTGTTGCAGTTTAATTTACTTTTCCTCCTATGTAATCCTGGTGTCACCTTACTGTTTAATATTGAAAGTTATTGACAAAGGAAATGCTGATTCATGAAAGTGAGATTTTGCTCTAATGTATTCATGTGAAAACAAATGAGCCTGTACCATTACATGGTTCTTCCTCTTGCTCACATTTCATTTCAGCCCTGACAGAATTTCAGATGGGGTGAGTGAATCCTGCACAAATCCTGCAGCAAGTTTTTTTTGAGTCGTGGGCCAACAAACAAATTTGATTTCAAAGAAAAGTTTCATCCTCAGTGCAATAAGAATTGTCCTTGGAGTGTAAAAGGGCACAACCACTTACAGACTGAAGCAGAGCTGTCTCTGAAATTATGGAATCTGTTTAGCTTGTTTCCCGATTCATACAGCACGCTCTGCTCCACAGGTACATATTTGCTGTGGTTTAGTCCTGATTAAGATTTATATTCTAATCCAGCAGCACTTATCCTCACTATTCATTGATACGAGGCTTCATTGCCTGGGCAGGGTCACAGCCTGCAAACCATTTTAGCCCCCTGAAACCAGTCTGTTTTGCAGAAGGAAGCAATACAAGCTCCTATCGTGCAGCATGGTCAAACCTTAAAGTTCAATACCAACCCACGCTTCCTCCACGCCAGTGATTCCAGGACTTCTCCATAACTGATTCCCATTTAACTACTATGCATTGAAAACAACCCACTGTTTGCTCTTCCTGGATGCGGGGACCCTCATTCTTTGCAGACTGCTGCGGTGCCACACCATTCAATTCAGTTAAGCAAGTACAAGATGATGCCATTGCAACATGGTGCTAGATGGACAGAGGATCATTCTGGAAGTCTAGTTATCCTCTGATCACAGTGTGGCAAAAAGACCCATAAGTTTGGAAGAAGCACTGGAAAACATCTACGTAAGAGCATTTTCAAAAATCTTCCAGAAGAGAAGCCCAAGCAATGTCAGCCTCAAAACCACAAGATGTCTCCTGCAAGGTAAAGATCTCTGTTTGCAACCCAGAAACTCCTCATCTACACGCCACCACTGCAAGGAGGCCCTCGATAACTGGCATCACCCTCACCAACAAACCCAGCACAACACACGGGAGGTTTTTGAGCTAGAATGGTCTCATTTTTAGTCCAGGCACAGAACAGGGATTCTTTTGACCATGGGAATGGAGTAGCACAAATAGACTATACTGACAGACAAAAGTGTTTCCGGGGACATTCTGGAGCCACACTTCAAGGATTTGTACAATGATGGGCATGGGAGGAAAGCATCAAGAAAGTGAAGAAGCATTTTGCTAACTGTATGGTAGCACTTACTGAGCCATCAAATGCGTGAAACAAAGCAACACGGCAAATACCATTAGGTCCTCATCATGATACAGAAAGGAGGAGGGTTTTCATTCATTCCAGTAACAAAACATTACGGTCTCTTTCAGTGCCTTCACAGAACCATTTTGAGTGACTCTGGATACAGGCTGATCCAGAAATCAGAGAAACTGAAAGAGAAGGAGGAGGACAGAGAGAGAGCGTAGGGGGTTTCCAATATTTGAAGTAGAATGGGCAGAAGTTTCTCTGGGCACAGGGTGAGAAGGCTGACACCCATGTTCAGTGCTCAACGTCTTGTCCTACCTCTGCCACATGCTCCCCACCTAGACACAGACATCGCAAACAACTTAACCCCAGCACTGGAATCCCCTCTCCCAAAGCCAACTAGCACTTTGGATACACTAGCTATGCCCACCACATTAGGGTAAAACAGAACAGTAACTACCTCACAAGCCTCCATCACATCAACTCCAACAGTTATCCTGCCAGGAAAAGGTTAATCACTGACCGAAGACGAATCAGTTTTACTCACATGGATGATTATGAAGCTACTAGCGCTGCTTACCTCATACACTGGGAGAAAAAAAAAGTATGTATGTGCAGTGAAACCACAGCAACCTCGGTAAACATCAGCTGTCGCCACCGCTATGTCAGCCTCCCACTTGCATGGATTCCTCACCAAAGTCCAACAGTGCCTTCCAGAAGGTTGTAAAACAGTGATGAGGTCTCATGTTTTCTCTCTACACCCTGCTGTAAATGCAGTGCAGCCAGAAGCAGAGGCAGCTCATCCACTTGTGCTGGACACGTGCCTTGACACTGCTACAATAAATTGAAGTGAGGACCATGCTGAGCTGAAAGTATTTTATACTACTGTACTGGCAAGCTAAGAACATTTCTGCATGGGGGCTCAACAGGACAGGCAAATTCTTCCATGCTGTATGATAATACAATTCCTCTAGCAGCTCAAACAGCAGCTCTGGAGGACACCAGAGAAACCCTACCATCTTACCCAGACCCATGCAGCACCAGGACGGATGCAGTGGCACAGGCACAAACCAGCCACAGCTCGGGAACGTGGTACCACCACGTGTGCCTGGCTTGCCCAGAGCTGCGCTGGGCCAGTCCTGCAGCAAGGCGTACCCTCGGTTACGGTGTCCTCTCCCCACTTGGGACTGTCACAGGGCAACTACAGGCAGCTTTGACAGCTAGTTTACTCAATTTCGTTTTGCTCAGAAGCTATTCAGGAAGGCAATAGCTTAAAATGAAAAAGGAGTTTTTACAGAGACAAGTACCTTGACTGTGCACAAAGCAGACAAGCCCAAAAATGGCACATACATTTTCCTCTGTCCTACCTAGATTTCTATTGAGTTTGGTTAGTTTAGGATAGAGCATCTTATAAAAATATAAACCAAAGGATAAAGAACAACTTGGAATAATCTAGTTCTGATACTCGAAGACACGCTTCATTTATTTTGGATATTTTAATCATATAGGGAGATATATCATGTGGAATTAGCATTTTCCTCGCTACCTACTAGTATTTGAAGTTAGCATAGCAGAAGCCACTGAACATTTATTCAGGTGAACTCATGTATGTAATGGAGTTGCCTTTAGCAACTCTCCCTCGCTCCTGGGCCTCCTGTGACTACGCTACCTAAAGTTTACATTTATCTTTCTCTGATGATCACAGCTGGGCAGGATTTTAAAACTTTAAACTAGAAAGCCTTGAAGCCTGCATTATACGCAGTGCTAACAGCCCAAACAAAGAGGCAAAAGCAGCAAGAGGTTTATTGTAATACTGGTATTTTCCGAGCTCTTATTGAGCAAAGCATTTAATCTAATGTATTACACTTAATGAAGAGTCAGGAACTTGTACTGCAAATAACAGATCAGATATAATTGGAATTTGTTCCACATCACTAACCTACATATATCAATAAAAACAATAACCACATTGGATTTTGGGCTCACTTAATTTGCATTTCTTAATTTAGTGTTTAACTAATTTAACAATAGTAATGATTTAACTCAAATTAAAATGTAAGGAAAATAAAACAATTTTAAAAAGCCATTAAAGATTTCATTAAGTTCCATCTAAATTAATATTAGCTTTCTTAATACTTTCAGTAAATGATTTTTTTCTCACCACTGAAACAAACATGAAGTTTCCTCTGTGCAGTCAAGCTTTAGACAAACCTCGTTAGATTTATTGGTATTATTTCAAGCAATTAATTTATATACATTAGAGTTATTTAGAGGAAAAGCACAAAAATGGCAGAAAAATGGATGAAGCTGTTTTTAAAACACTGCATTCAACTCAGATAATTGTTCTTTAAGCCTTTTATGTGGAGCTCTTAGGTATACGCTATCCATTAGATCACGTTTCCCATACATTTGTGGTATTGCTCCTAAGCATCAGATGCACATGAGTTACCCAAGCCACAATAGTTTTACAAGACATTTTCTGCATCTCCACATGTAGCAGTCACTTGCACATGAGTGACTACTCAGAGAAAATAATTCATTTCAGAACTCTGTCAGTTATAACAACCAAAAGGTTTCTGTAAACCTCCAGGCTGGCCTCCCATCCTCTAAATGATACAGAAAAGTTATTTGGATGATATAGGCATTACTGTATGTGTATATATATATAGTGTGTGTATAAATAAAAACATATATATAAAACTTTCTTGGTTTAACCAGTAGAATACAACACATTCTACTTCAGTCCTCAACATATTTTTGCTTTTGCAGTCTCCTGGAATTTGCGGCTGATTTTGGGGTGTTGGACATGTCATCAGGCCAGCCAGAAAGGAGGTACAGAGGGGGCAGATGCAAGAAGTCAAACTGAGGCCTCTCTAAACTGGCACTGCTCACTCCATCAGTTTAGTCCCTTGGTTAAAGTGAAAAACAGGTCAAGCCTCTTGAGGAGCTATCTAGCTCATTTTCAAGCATATAACAGGGGCTGGAAATTAGGGTTACAGTCCTGCACTCTCCTGGTTCTCATGATTAACCTTTATTCATGCAAATGGCAACACTGAAATCAACAGGAATGCCCTTGCAGTGATTACGCTTGTAAGCAACGCCTAGATAACATTTAAAATTTGCACTGACCTGTGTCACAGCCCATAGCAGCTACTGTAGTTGAAAGAATTTATTAATACCTTTAAGTTATGAATAAAAAAGGGAATTTAAAACACAAAAATAAATAAGCCGCCGCTAGGTCCTGACTACTTGCATTTATTTAAGAACACAATTCCACCTTTTCAAATAGATATTCCAGCAATTTTTTTATTCTAATGTGTCATACTTAAAAACAATGGCTTCAGATGTTCACCTGCATTTCAGTGGGTACCAGGCTTTTATGTTCACAGACAAGATTAGGTAAGAAATACAAAGCTTTGTATCACTTTCTCAGCATCACAAGTGTTCATTTGCAGGTAAACTTAAGTCATTTAACTAGAAGTGCACTTAATTTGAAGAGATTACTCAAGCAGCTCTCCACTTGTACATTTGTATTACCATTATAATTACAACTACTTCAAAACAACAAAAAGTTCATTTTTGACCAGAATAAACACAGTGGAAAAAGATCAAGAGCACCTTGAGTGAAGAGGGTGAATGCTTTTGAAAATATCCTTTAAAATCCCTCCAGCTCTGTGACCAGTGACCACCTTCATTCCAATGCTACTCACAGGGCTGCTGCTACTCAGGCTAATACATGACATTATTTTCTGCTGGTTTGTATGTTTTAAAATGGCCACTGAGAGGACTGAAATACTCGCTGATTTGTAACAATGCTGAGTGCCCTCCAGCTTCCCATAATTACTTCTTGAGATGTATACATGGAAATTGCTATGTACAGATAAATATTGACATTTACCTGATCGGTAATAGACACCACCAATGGAGAGGGAAGGAGCCGAGTGACCTAATCCTGGAAACACAGAGGAGGCAGCCAACCTCTATTCCAACCTCCAGTGCTGGAATAGAGCCCCCAGAAGCCTTCCTTCAGCACATGGATACCCCTAGGATCCAAAGCCCTCTACCAACAAAGTTGAAAACAAGACATGAGAACACCCTGAGGAAAGCTGCTATCAATGAGGGAGTACATGGACTAGATAAGAAAGTACACTGAAACTTTGGCTACCAACTTCAGGCTAAGGAAATCGAATGTATTTCCAAGTCAGTTCATTTTTTGTCCAAAATACTACTGGCATTTGATACTACTTCTATAATGAATACACATTGTTTAGTATTGTTACCTTTGGTAATATTGTTGCTTTGTAAAAAGAAAGAATTCGGTATTACGTGTTTGCGCACCTTCTATAGTGGAGTTTTTCAAACAGAGCATTCAGGTCATTCAAATTCCTACGCAGCCACTCCTTTCACTTAGTGCTACTGCAAAAGTGGAAATACAGATTTGGATTTTAGAAAAATGCTAGATGATTTCTACAAGCAAGGGCTAATTGAACTTTCATCCACCAGAACTTCTGAAAATGTCTAACAATTACGCATTTCAGAAGAATCAACCGAGACAGGCACACTCAGAGGTGAAACATTAAGAGTTAAGCCACGCTTTAGTAACATTTCACATAAAGACTGACAACTGCAGTTATCTGCAGTAGAGGTATCCTTGAAGAACGACTTTGAGACACTATCAAAAATAAAAACATCACAAACCCACCCTTTGCTTGTATGTATATACATACTTCTATTTTTAATTTCAAATTTCCAGCTTTCAGAATTTTCTTGAAATTTCTTACTAAGCTTCAAATATTGTCAGATGGAAGACAAATACTTTAAAACCAATAGAAGTGGCAGAGAAGTGGCCATTTTTAAACTCACTCTCTACTTGAGTAGTAACTGATGTACAATGCTCAGCAGGTACTCCTGAGCTTAGTTTTACTTTGTCTGTCTGATGCTGTACAATCACTGTAAGTGCAGTCGGAAAAAGACAACTTCAGATTCAAGCAAACTTTTTCTTTGTGTTCTTTCATCCATTCTTTAGATTTTCCACCTAGGAAAAGTATAGCACTGATGAGCTGAAGGCCACTGTAAGAGACTGCCAAGTCCAGCTTTTTGAACATCAAAGAGAAAAATGGTATCACTGTCCAGAAGCTGGGATCAGGAATTTCATGTCACCTACCATATTATTAAGGGACTTAATTCTGTGGATGCTCTAATCTCACTCTTCCACACATCCGATTTTTCTTCTTCGGGTCAGTCCTGCCACTGATCCCAAATTCCAGCCTCCAAGTGCAAAGCTAAAAAACTTCTGTTCTCACTCACATCAGAGAGAGAACTTTAGAAGTACATACTGCACTTGAAGCTTATTTTTCATGAACTTCCCATCCTTTGCCACCTTTTACACTTGGACTAAACTGACATTTTGAAAGCCTTGGGGCTCAGACCTGTCATTTTACATGCACCATGCACACCTTTGCTAGTGCGTAAGTTAGACACACCACATACAGGCTAAATAAAATTATAGTTTAAAGGCGGAAAAAAGAATACCCTTCATGTGCGTTCTTGAAAACCACAGGCCAGAGTAAGAAAAAAAAGCTGCCCAAATTAATTTTTTCATGTCTGAAGAGTATTAAAGTTATACAAGTAGACTGCAAAATTCCCCTTGTCCACAGACGTGTGATGTTTACTTGGTTTTTACTTAAACATGAAATGTGGGGGGTGGTTGGTTATTTTTTTCTTGAGATAATCTGAGTAACCGCTGAGTAGCTGTCCTCTGAAAATCAAATTCCAGATGGAACCAAAGCTTTAGATATTTAAAATTGTTTTAAAAACTTAAGCAATAATCTCTTTTAAAGTAAGGCAAAACCGTCTTGCTTAATCTCATGCAACAAACACAGTCACAGCTAAAAATCACCATACGTGCAGGCAAATAGAGTAGGTAGGGAAAGAATGACTTATCTACTAGAACCCCTGTTAACACTGAAAAACCTCAAGTGTGGGTTGATGCGGCTGAAAGCATTGAGACGCTTGGTGCTCAGATCTGATGCATAATGTGAGATGTGTAAGAGAAGCTGAATCACCTTAAACCAGAAAAAAGGAAAGACAGCTAGTGGGACTAGAGAATCTTGGGAGAGCTGACTAGAGTTCACTAACAGGCCTGTCACATTTGAGCAACAAAAATGAAAATACAGAAAGACACAGGAAGAAAGATTTAAAATAATAAATATGTAACATTTCACCAAGTGTCAACTAAGGTAAATGTAGTACTTTACAAGCAGAACAATCATCAAAACAGGGCATCATTTACAGCGATACCAGCAGCTGCTATTGGTATAAATGATTAATACAAAGCAATGTATAAATAGCTGTGAATCAGATGAGCTTCCTAGCAATGGCATCTCTTACAGATTCCCATGTGTCTGAGACAGAATGGACCACACTGATCCTTTGAACTCACCCTTCTATGACATAAACGATCTCTTTGGACCAGATCACCTGTTTTTAGGAAAAAAAAACATCTTGTTCTTAAAACTGCCAGTGCTAAAGAATTCGCTACACCACTGCCGACTGCTGCACTGTTCGATTTCAGTTTCTGTTAAACATCTGCACCTTGCTTGACATTTGAGGTTTGCTCACCTTCAACTTCCAGTTATTGAACCATAATGTTTCTGTCTGTAAGGCTCAAGAGTCCTATACTATCAAGTTTCCTTTCCCCAAGAAGGTACTTATGGACTGCAATCATGTCATTCCCTTGCTAATCTAAATGGATTTAAAACTATAGATCAGTCTCAAAAACCAAGCAACAAAAGGAGATTTATTAGATAACCCAACTGATGTCCAAGTCCCCAGCTTCTAGAGATCCACGAAGCTCTAACAAAACCAGCCAGCTGACAGCTTGACTATTTTTATGAATACTGCTTGAACAGTACATCCACTGAAACAGTCATAAACAGTCTCTCCTAACTTCAGGGCACAGGAATTGAACCATTTACATACTTGTTCTTTTGCTGACCAAACATTAAAAGCAATTGTTGAAACAATGACAACATTTTATCATTGTGTCAGGAAAGAAAGACAGATAGTACCCTTTCCAATCTTTTTATTAACTCTTCAGATTTTCTGTCTTCATTGTGTTTCCTGTATATGTATAACAATAATAAAACAAAATAAAAGCAAGACAATAGCCACTGCATGAAAAATTCTAGAGCACGTAAGCAGCTTCCTTATAGCACATTAGGTCATTTCCTTCAGAGACGTTTTATCTAACCCTTTTAAAAATTAGTTAAACTAATACTGTACTCTCCTGAGCCAAGTAATAATAAAAAGCCCTTTCTGTAAAATACTTGGTCAGGGAATTGGTAATGAGCTAACCAACCTTTCACTCCAGATCACTGGCTTAAAACCAAGCCTTGCTTGATCATGCCTAGAAGGCTGTGCTACGTATAGAAGTCTGATGCTCTGTGGGAAATAAGAAGGGATACAGTCAAGTCCTTGGCAAGGTATTGCCTGTCTCACACTGGCACTCTTAGCCAGAAGTTTCACAGAAAATACAAANTCTGACATTTCCCTTTTTTTCTCTAACGCTGCGTGACTGCTGTTTTGTTTAAGGATGCATCCTGTTGTATATCCAATCAGAAAGACGTACTTTCACGTATTTGAAATGCCGGTAACATGTAGCACTTAAGGAAAAAAATTGGCTCATTCTTACACCAGTGCAAAGCCACGGGGATGTCTGTGTCACCCCAGCCAGTACTTAAGCACTGAGTACAGTCAGTAGAATTCNATAAGAAGGGATACAGTCAAGTCCTTGGCAAGGTATTGCCTGTCTCACACTGGCACTCTTAGCCAGAAGTTTCACAGAAAATACAAATATCCTCTGCAGCAGAATCACTGGCATATCTAGGAGGAAGATCCTGCCTTTGATGAATTTGAAAGTACTTCTTGAGCCAGCACTCCTCCCTCAAAAATACAGGCTTAAGATCTAATGGCAAGGGTGGTATTTATGGTCTGTTTGTACTGCATAGCGAGTAGTATGCTCTGCCCTATCCCT
>VYZW01046812.1:0-106914 GCA_013401315.1 Balaeniceps rex
GCCTTGGTAGTAATTGGCATAATCGCGCTGGGGGCATCCTGGGGGGGCAAAAAAAATAGAAGGGTTAGGGTGATGGGGAATTATACGGGGAAATATTGGGGGTGTGGGGTGTTGGGAGGGTGATGGGGAATTATATGGGGAAATATTGGGGGTGTGGGGTGTTGGGAGGGTGATGGGGAATTATACGGGGAAATATTGGGGGTGTGGGGTGGGGTGTTGGGGGAGAGGGGCTGGTGTTTGTCGGGGAAAGGAAGGAAACGGTGGTGTTATTAATTTTCCGTTTCAATTAAAAGGCAGAGGCCAAAGAAAAAGGGGCTGCCCAAGAAATAAATGCAATATCCAGCGGTAAATCCCCACAAACACGTCGACAAACGTTTCCGTTTCCGAAGAGCCTGAATTAAAGCCATTTATTACAAACCACAGAGGGAACCAAAGACGCCTTCCCCTCTCTCCCAAGTCCCTCATCTCCTCCTCAGGCTCAACCCAAGACGTCCCCGAGGCGGACGTCCCCAACCTGGTCAAGAGGGGACACGTGGCACCAGCGCCAGCTCCGCTGGGCAGCGTCCCCACCGCGGCGACAGCCACGCCGGAGGCCACGGAAGAGGAATGCCATGAATGAACGTGGGGATTTGCACGCGGCCTCTGGGCGCACGCTGCCGGGCAAGGCGACAGCCGAGTTTGTTTATTAATTAAAGAAGCCAAGCAGGGGATTGCAGTCGATGGAGCAGGGCCTGCTCAGCGGCAAACGGCACCGACCGCTCGACCGGGAGCGCCCGGAGCAGACACGGGGGTAGGAGGGAGCAGGGAGCAAACATCTGCCTTCACCCCCACTCCCGGGAGGTCAGAGAAGGTTCCAGACCTTCCACGGCGTGATACAGCCTGATAGCTCAGGGCTCAACATTCCCATCGAGCCGCGAGTTTGGGAAGGCAGAGCCTTTGCTCGATACCGGTGACGGCAGCCGGCTGCGGAAAGGGAAGGGAACGTGAGCCAGCAAACGCTTTTTATTCCCCTTTCATTTTTTTTGGGGGTGGGGGGCAAACGACGCGTCTGCTGAGCGCCGTGGCTTTGGGCTGACGGGACGGTCGACAAACGGTGCCAAGGCTGGGGACCGCCCTGGGCTAAACGTGCCCGTGGGATTTCAGGACAACATCACAGCAGCGTTTCCAGAATGAAACGTTTCCATCTTTGCCATCTCACAACGGCATTTCCCACCCCAGAAATTGGCCCAGACACCAGGGCCACCACGATAGCTGGGTCCCCGCTGTGGGGACAGAAAGCGCCCCGCCGTGCGATGGGACCCGAGGAGCCCGACGCCAAGGTCCTGCAGAGCCCCACGCCCGGAGGAGATGCCGCTCTGCCCAATTTTCAGGCTGGGGAAGCGACTTGTCCCGGCACGTCCAACAGACCCTTCGCAGCATCAAAAAAACCACCCAAACCCCCCAGATCCCCGGTTTTCAAGCGCACGAGCCAACGGTTAAAACGTGCTCCTGGCCCAAAAGCTTCAGGCAGGAGACGGCTCTGATGGCAGAGCACCAACGCGGGGGGGAATCCAGATGTCACGACATGGACACCTCCGTGATGCGACCCCCGTGGATAATTAAACTCAGTAAAACCACATTCTGCAGCGGGGGGGAATCGAGCACCGGGGCTGTACCAGCGATCTGTGCTGCTCTGCCACGCGGCTGAGCCAAGCCCAGACAGCATAAATAGAAAATATCGAGCACATGGTGGAGGAAATGTTTCTAATATGGTATAAGGGACCGAGTGATAAGGGTGCATCTGGAGTACTGTGCCCAGATTTGATCACCTAAATATGAAAAAGGACATTACAGAGATGGATAACGGCACAGCAGGGAGCAACCGGAATGACTCGGGGACTTGGGGAACTTCAATAGAAAGGCTGGGAAAAAAAAAAAGAAAAAAGTAGGTCTGCATCCTTTGGAAAGTATTAAAGGGGGAGCACACAGCAGCGAGGAGAAGATTGTGAAGGGAATAGGAGGAGTAGGAGCTACTGAGTTATTTAAGCTTGCGCTAAGTGCAGGAACCAGAGGTTATGAACCGGAGGCAGAGGAAATATCAGGGCGGGCGCTGGGCGGGAGGACGAGGCCAGCAGCAGCCTTGGTAGCAGCCAGCAAATTGTGTAATTAACACGAAAGGTCGTTATGGGAGGGTGCGAGGACAACATCACGACGCAGAGAATAACCCGGTACGGGGGGGGACGGCGCTTGGCACCGTGTCCCCTGCGAGACGAGGCTGGGGAAAGGGCACGCCGGTGGTATCTGAAATAGCGGTTGTTCTACAGAGCATCGCCGTTAACGAGAGATTTAAAGAGATTTGAACGTCGCGATCGCCCACATCAGCCCCCGCTCCCCGTCAGAGCTGTGCTCTGCGTCACTGATGGATTGGGAGGGGAAGGGGGTTTGGGCTGAGATAGAAAATCCATCTTCCTACGAGACGTCTCCAGAGCCAGAAGTGCCCATTCCCCCCCCAGAGCTCCCCCGGGACAGGACCCCCGGGCGCCCGCTCGCCCGCAGGGAGGATGCTGCCGGGAAGCTGGGATCGGCCTCGTCTCCGTGGTCCCTCGTTTACCAGGAAGGCTTGGGAGGTGCCTCCCTATCCCGCATCTGCTCTTCCCTGCTTATCAAAGGAACGAGAGGACCTTGGAGGCACCCGGCCACCCTGCCAAGGAGCCGAGAAAGGAGAAGCCGCTGGTAAAACATGAGCCTGGACGTGACGCTCTGCCAGCACAAAGGGAGAAAATTTTCCAGCCCGCAGGAAGGTTCGCGCTCCCATAAGTTTGCGTGTTTTTTCCAGCTGTGTCGGCCGGTTGGCTGGAAGGTCTCACCCCTGCCTCCAACCCTGCCTTCAAAAGGTCAGAATTAATCGCATGGGAGGAGGAAGATGCCTCCCGACGAAAGCGCGGCCGGGCTCTGCGCCGCGTTCCCAGCCGCAGCTTCAAAAGCAGCAAAGACGTTTGTGCCGGCTGCCGCGAATATCTTGTTAAAACTAAGGCCGTTTGCAGAAAAGCGATCCCGGCTCCCGTTTCAGCACTTAAAGATAAGGCCCGGCGAGGGAGAGCTTCACTCCGCAGCCTCCGCAGGGGATGGTGGGCGTCCGTGGTCCTCCCGACCTGCCGGCTCCAGGCGCGGTGGGATGTGGGTCGCATCCAGCCAAGCCATCCCAGGGCTCCTGCCTTACCCTGCCTTAATTCTGCTCACTTTTAGAGAAAAGAGGTTTTGTTGAAAAAGCCCCAATGTCCCGTCCAGAGATTTAAATCTGCGTTCGGGGCAGAGCCGTGATTTCAGCGCGTCTGATTTACACTGATGTAAGTGGGACGAGAGCCCGGTCCCGTGTTTACGGGCCTTGGGGTCACTGAGAAAACCAGCCAAATGTGACAACCGCATCATTTTCTTCTGCAGCCTGAGCGGCCCCAAGCAGGGGCTGTGGGAGAGGCACGATCCGCCCCAGCCCCTTTGCTTCGGGCGTGTTGCTTCAGCAGCCTGTTGATGCTGAAACCTAATGACAGCCATCCGCAGCTCAGGGGTTTTCACTGCCGTGCTCGTGCTTAGGCGAAACCTCCTGCCACGCTAAGCGCAGGAGGCTGTGACAGGAGGCAGGCTGCGAGGCTTTTTTATTTTCCAAGCAGAGGAGTTTTGCTCCGTTTGTATTCAGTTGGTAAGCTCGCGCTGCAGCGGCAGCCCCGGAGCCCGTCCGGCACAGAAGGCAGGGATTAAGCAGCCTTGAGCGGAGCAAATGGGTGTCTTGGCAGGAGCAGCCTGAAGCTCTCAGCTGGATGTGCTGGGCTGCTCCAGCATCGTGGCATCCTTGTGGTTCTTCGAAATTAGAAACCGTAGTTTTCCATTAGCCAAATGCTCGTCTGGCACTTCGGCCGTGCGATATAATGAGGAAACGGCCCCTTCCCTCCCTCCCTGCAGCCCGGCCCTCTGCTCCAGGACTCCCGTCATCTCGCTCTCGCCCTTGGTCCGGTTGGACAGGAGCACAAATTGCCAAAGCAAACGGCACGGGGGCTGGGGTTCCTGGCACCGCGATAACCTTTCCCTCTTGAAACGCAGCCCAGCATTTCGGGAGCGAGGGTCTAATCTATTATTTAGTGTAAAAACAGACACAGGACTTAAAGCCATCATGACAACGCTAATAACTAAACCCGTTATAACGATTAACAACAATCACGGCCGCCAGGCAGATGCTAATGAGTACGAGCAGGGTGTTTAAATGGCTGGCAGGGCTGTGACAGGCGAGAGCCAGAATCCTCGGGGTGGCCTTGGGGTGCAGGTTCATCGCCACCTCTGGCACCAGCCTGCCACGGAGCTGTGCTCTGCGCCCCGCAGACCCCCACCCTGAGCTGGAAAACCCACGGGGGAGCTGTTTTTCTGCCGCCTGGTCCTTTGGATGTTTAAATGCCGGGGCAGTTGTGAAAGGCAAAGAAAAACGCGCGTGTGAGCACGCACGTCCCATCGCCTTCTGCTTCCCTCGCCCCGTGCCGAGGAGCCTACAGGAAAGCACGCGGTCCCGCTTGATGACCACGGTATGGTTTATAAAGATAGGGACGTCGTTTTTTCCGAGCTCTGGGTGCTGGTACCGGCTGCAGCTGCCGCATGCTCCGGTGGCCAAATCAGTCATCGCGCCGGCGGGTGGGAAACAAGCTCCGCAAACCCACGAGGGGTGGAGAAACGCTGTCTTGCTCCGGTCCCTGCAAGCAGCTGGGACTCAACCCTGGCTGTGCTACCAAGATTTTGGTAGAAACGGGCCTGAGCATCCTCCTGGGCTGGGGACAACTGCCCCAGAAACATCCAACGGGGGTTGATGTTGGCCAAAGGGCTTGTTGGATGTTGGGTCAGGCTTTCCAGAAAGGCCGGGGAGGTGGGCACGGGGGCTCTCGGACCACTGGAAGGGGTAAAGCAGCCGGGCAGTGCTTGGGGTGCTCGTGCATTCAGGAGAGCACAAGCGTGCGTGAAGCTGGTTCAGCTGCCCACCGAACCCCTCCGGTTCAGCAGCAACCAACACCGAACCCCTCCGGTCTCCATCACCCAACAAGCGGGACGCCTGCTGCGGGTCCCCGGCCAGGCAGGCACCCTGCGAGCCGGGCATCGCCGGGGTGAGACTGTCCCCTCCAAGCTCTGGAGCAGGAGGATGGTGCGGGAAGCTCTCCCGAGCCGGGCTTTGCCGGGAGGACGTGTTTTGCCACGCGGTGAAGAGCGAGCAGGGCGGCAGGAAGCCCCCGGCCAGGCCAGCCCCGGCGGCTCAGACACAAGCGCCGCTTTCCTGTGCCGGGGAGGAAGCGGCGACGGAAAGCAAAGCAGGTGGGACCGGGGAGGAAACAGATCTTCCGCTCCCATCCCGCGGTGCGGATCCTTAAGGAAAAAGCAGGGGTGGGGGCCCTGGCGACCACGGCAGGCTCTCGGGCTGATGGTTCCAGGCGGGCGGCGCTGGTTCCTGGGGTGGTGGTGGTGCGCATCCTTCCGGCTTCCCGCGCCGAGATCCCTCCCTGCGGCAGCTTCCTCTGGGCCATGGCTGGCTTCCTGCCCTCTCCCCAGGCTGTTCCTGCCCCAGCTCCTCTCCCCAGGATGTTTCTGCCCCAAATCCTCTCCCCAGCCCCTCGGGACATGCCGGGAGGGCCGGCTCCCTCTCTGCGGTCTGGGATGGGATGAGGGACAGGGACGGCTGTGCCTCCATGGCAGATCCACCGGCACACAGACCTCACCAGGCAGGAGAGGGGATGGGTGTTGGGGGTCCTCCATGGAGGGCTCACTAAGGCCACCCCCCATGGGGTGCCTGTCCAAAAAGGAGAGCCATCCCCAGGCCCGTAGCGTGGAGAAGACGGGGAGAGCTCCCCAGGCTTGAGTTGTCTGAACTTCACCAGTTGCAGAGTCCTCTCTGTCACCCACCATTCTGCTCCTGGGGACCCTCCCATCCTCCCCGCACCCCTCCATCACCACCCGCACCCCGGGACGCTCGAAGGCGGCCGGACTCAGCCCCCCCCAACCATGACCTGGACGTCCTTCGGGTTGGCCAAAGTAGGGTGGGCTCTTACCGCTTCCTTGCCTGCCCCAGTCATCCTCGCTGTCCTCTGGGGAGGGGGGCTCCAGCTCCTCATCTGGGGGGAAAACAGAGCGGAGGAGTCAGGGGAAGGGCTGTGAGCGTTCCAAACCCCCGGGCAGGCAGAGGGCTGCCGGAGCATCCGACTGTCAGAATAATAAATTCCCGGCTTAATTGTGAAAAGTGGAAGGGAGGAAGTCACAGACAATATTTTAAAACGTGTTGCATAAAAATATGAATTGTTGGTAACACTGGTAAAAACAAATCACTTGTTATAGGCTCATAAATTTAGGCAGCACTTTGCCGAGTGCCCTACAGGAAGAGATGCTCCCGCGCGGGGCTCGCAGCCCAGGGAAAACGAGACGCCGAGGAGACGTGGAGAGCAGAGACGCGAGGAAGGATGGGGGATGAAAGCAGAGATTAAGGAGGAGAAAGAAGAGCCCAGGCAGCGGAGGGCAGGTGGGCTGGCACGGCTACGGAGGATGGGGAAAGAGGATGCAAGAAAATAATAAGAAATGGTAGCGTGGAAAAGGTTAAGGACTGGAAGTCACAGGGAAGCCCTGAGGAAATGGCCAGAGACTGATGGGAGCGAGGATCTGTATGCAAATAAGTCTAAATAAGATTATTTAACACCAAGCCAGGTACAACCCACCCAGCCTGAGCTGCTCTGGCTGCTGGACTCAGTCGGGTGCACAGCACCTGCGTGAGCTGCCCTCGCAGCCCAGGCTTCCTTCTGCAGCCATAAAGACGAGAAGCAACCCAATAAAATAACACAAATAAAGCTCAGTTCTGGAACATTTCAGAACGCCAACGCCCAGGCAAACCGTTCATCTGCACCTCTTGCACTGGCGCTGGCAAGGGGCTGCAGGGGAGCCCTGGCACGGCCGAGCCCGCTGCAGAGGGGTCCCTGTCGCATCGCAGGGGACGTGGCTTTGCTGGCGCCTTTAGGCAGAGCCAGCAGAAGCCGAGCCCGGGTCTTCTGCTGATCCCACGGCACCCGATCGCAGGGCAGGGAAGCGCTGCTGCTGCCGCTCGGCACTTTGCGAGGACGCGGCCCCGGCCCCGGCCGCCTCTCCCGCTCGGTGCTGATCAATGCAAACCAGGTCAGACCTCCGCTGCCAATTACAAATTGCATCCCCAGCTGGGGGGTCACTGCAACTGCTCCCCCATTAGACGGGAAGCAGCACCACAGATCTTTTCTAAATAAATCAGAGTTTATTGTAAAACTCGGCCACTGACGAGACAGAACCTCATTAGCATTGATTTTAAAATAAATTATTGAAAGTGGCTTTTGCCTGCTCTTTGCATTTGTAAAAGAGAACACAAATGTATTTGTAGCAGCACTCTCCCCCATCGTTCCCACGCACGCACCCCAAACCCTCGCGTCTGGATTCCTTATACTTCAACCAACGGCACCAAATCCCCTAACCCCACCTTGGCACAAGGTGGAGGACAGGGAAGCCATCTCCCGTGCCTGTGCACTGTGAAAACCCCACAGCCATCCTCCAAAGTGGGGCAGCATCGTTCCCCCACCACCATGGGTGACACCGGCACCCAGGGGCTCCCCACGGCCACCCCCACCTCCTACCCGCGCCGTGCGCACCCCCCGGCTCGCATCCATGGCCGCATCCTGCAGGCACTGCTCCCGTCCCGGGGCCAGGCTGTCCTCAGGACCCCCCTCCTCGCACCTCCCAGCACGCACCGGTGCTCCTTGGGAAGCGTCGGCCGGCGCTGGCGCAGGAGGATGCGTGCCATGGAGGGAAAAGCTGCCGCTGGGTTTCCAAGATGAGCAAAGCTGCGTGAATCCTGCACACGGAGGGGGCTGGCACTGCCGGCTCCCTGCCCGGCTCCCTGCCTGGACGCGGTGCTGGGCAGTTGTGGGTGCCCCAAATGACCCTGGGGAGACGTATCTGCCCTGCTTTCTCCTCACTTTCCTGGGAGCCCCCCCAGACTGCAGGGTTGCTCCCCCTTGCTGGCGCAGCTAACAGGGAGTCACATCTACAGCCCCTAACGAGCTCAGGCGGCTCTGTGGGTCCCGACCCCTTGCCCCATAGAGAGCTGCTGCTCCCCCACATCCTCGCTCCCCGGGAGCCGCGCGAGGCTGCCAGGCAGGGGCTGGGGAGGCTTTCCAGAGCAGCCCCCTCGCCTTGTCCCACCTTGGGCCGTTTTAGTCCATGTTTGATGGAACGGGGCGTATTCTAACCAGAAATCAAAGCCACGGACCGCCTCCCTGTTTGCATCGCCCACCTGAGGCATCCGCCGGGCAGCTGACTGCTCCAGGGCTTGGGCAAGGTGCTCTCCTGGGTCTCAGTACTCTGTGCCTCAGTTTCCCTTTCTTTAGGAAGCCCCTGCCCTGCTGACCACTCGCGCTGCGCCTTTTGCAAAGGGTGCTTGGAGGAAACCCCAGGCGATGCCCGGTCCCTGCTCTGCCCGGCACGCTCAGGGCTGGCCGCCCCGCAGCGAGCTCTGATGGGCCGTGATGGACGGAGCCTTTGCGGAAGGAAGGGAGGAAACTCCCATGGGATTTTTCTCAGGAAAACGCAGTGGGGAGGCAGCTGGCTGGCGTGGCTTCCCCTCGGCTGGCAGCAGCCAGCTCCGCTCGCCCTCCTGCACCCCATCTTCTCCCGCAGCGGGGCCAGCCACAGCCTCTCCCTGCCCGCAGCATGGGTGCAGACACCCTGGCACGGCCGCGGTGAAGGGACTAATCCTGGGGTGCTGCGGCACCGTGGCTAGCGCTGCGGCACCGTGACTAGTGCTGCGGCACCGTGACTAGTGCTGCGGCACCGTGGCTTGTGCTGTGGCACTGTGGCTAGTGCTGCGGCACCATGGCTTGTGCTGCGGCACCGTGGCTAGCACTGCAGCACCGTGGCTAGTGCTGCGGCACGCTGGCCCCAGGCACAGTCCTTGCAGATTTTGAGCTGTGCAATTCATGGCGGGGCCGTGGGGACGTGACCAGCTCCCCCCCACGCTGCAGCTCCGCAGCCTGTTGCAGCCAGGTGCTTTTCTGAGTCAGGTCTGGAAGCGATGCTCTGCCTTCCCCGGGCCTGGGCATTTGATCTCAGCCAATATCTGGATTTTATAATGATGAATCAGAGGGAAATGATGAAAAACGCAGCTCCTGGGGGCTGTGCTGCTTCCCCCATGCCACCTCCCCGTACGGAGCATCACAGCCTCGGCCGCACCGCTCTCGGGGAAAATGCCTTTGCATCCCCGTGGGCAGCCCCGGGCACCCACACCCGGGGTGCGGAGCCCCACAGCAGCCCCCAGCCCTGGGCACGGCCGGGGAGCCGGCGGGCTGCGCACCCCACCGCCGCACCGGAGCAGCCTGGGCGTTGGGCAGATTCTCAGAGGAGCTGTGTTTTAATGTAGCAATTTGATTCAATTTTCCACTCTATAAAATTACCCATCACTGCTCGTTGCTTCCTAACAGACACCTTCACTCTTAATTTAACAATCCTATCGAATTCTGCCAGGGAAATTGGAAAAATTTATCACCTGTGAAATTTTATTTTTCCTTGGTTGTATCTGTTTTTGTAAAACTTCATTAACAACGATGACTTGCTGAGGAAATTATCTCTTCATCTCCCCCCCTTTCTTTTTTTTTCTCTCTCCCTCATTCTCTGTTTTCACTTGGGACATGAGGGAGGCAGCCGGGCCCAGAGGAGACCCCAGCTTGGACGGGGACTTTCCCTGCGCTTGCTGGGGGGTCCGAGGGGTGCGAAGGGCCAGGGGCGACGAGCTCGGGGCAGAGCAACCCCCTCCTGCCTGCCCCTGAGCCCTGCGGCCGGTTTCTGTGTACCACCACCACCACCCACCTGCAACCAGGCGGGGACCTGGGGTGTGCGGGCGGTGGGAGACTTGCCCAGGTGGGAGAGCTGTGGCTTCGCTTGCCGCTGGCAGCACCCTGCCCGGTGTCCCCGCTGCATCCCTGCGCCTCGGCGCGATTCCG
Source organism: Balaeniceps rex (assembly GCA_013401315.1). Lineage (NCBI taxonomy): Eukaryota > Metazoa > Chordata > Aves > Pelecaniformes > Balaenicipitidae > Balaeniceps > Balaeniceps rex. Next base: position 10,008 of record VYZW01046812.1, read on the forward strand.
GCCGCGGGCTGCAGGCAGGGCGCTCGATGGCCGGAGAGCAGAGCATCGGCTGAGCGCAGCCGCGATGCTGGGTGCAGGAGGCTTGGCCCAACCCCAGGGATGGCAGCAAAGCCCCCGGGATGCCCACGAGCCGGGGCCGAAGGATGCTGCAAAAGCCCTGCTTCAACGCTGCTGCTTGCAGGGCTTGGGCTGGCGAGCAGCCTGCGGCACAGCCCTTTGGGCTGCCTGCGGAACCTCTTAGAAGCTTTTAAGCAGCTGGGACGGGCAGGACAGAGGGCTCAGTAAAAGCCCGTAATTAAAGGAAGGGTTTGGCCGGGGTGTTCCCCCCTCCACCGCGATGCTCCGCAGCCCCAGCATCAGGGCACCGATCCGTCCGTGGGAGCAGGAGTGCAACATCCCTGGGAACCAAGGGTAAACCTGGCTGGCAGGGCTGGCTCCGGCCCTTTCCAGACACCGCATCCCGCAGCGGGGGCAGCGGAGGGGTCTGTCCCTAAATCAACCCCGCGCAAGCTCCTGGCAGGATCCCCATCAGCCACACGTGGAACAAACCTCACATCTAATGGCTACTCTGTAGTCGGTGATGGCAGCCGCAAGGCAGCGAGGGGTCGGGCACAGCTGCCGAAGCAGCCAGGGATGCTGAAAGCCCTCGGCCTGGCAGACCGACAGCGCTTCGCCCATGCCAGCCTGGGGACCGCGGCGCGGGGGCTCCTGCTGGGCTCGGGCATCGCTGTAGGTGTGCCCGGAGGAGCAGAAAGCTGCTGCCCAAAGAGCTGAGGATGTGAACAGAGGAAGGGAAGGTCGGGAAGGAAAAATGAGAGAGGGGCAGAGGCTGAGGCTTTGCTCAGGGTTGCGCAGGCAGCCCCGGAGCCCCGGCTCCGCTCCCAGCAGCTGCCTGGATGCCACTTGCAAGCCGCTGAGCGGAGATTTCCTTTGGCAGCAGTAACAAGACAAAGATCTCGGGCACCATAAAACTTCCTGGTGCATTTAGTATTTTTTTTTCAATCACTACAAATATAAAGTTCTGAAATAAAGAAGAAGAAACAAGGGCCTATTGTGCATCTCTGAACGCAGACTCCAAGGTAGCGGGCTCTCAGGGATGGGGTGCAGAGAGCTGGGCGATCCCAACCTCAGCGCAGAGCCAGAGCCGCACACGCGTTTGAATAAGGCCCGGGTGACCCCTTGGCCAAGCCCTGGGGCATGTCACACCGTGATTTCTGCTATAACGGGAAGAAACGTCGCAGACCGTGTCACCCTCGCGGGCTGTTTGGTTCTGTGCCAGGAAGATTGCTCCTGGCTCCTTTAGCCGCAGCCGCTGCCCTGCTACCTCCAGACCTCGTGCGCTGCCAGCGAACAAGCGCTAGTCTTTAATGCACTTATTTTATCATCTCTTGGAAGGCCGGTAATTGTGTTACAGCCATGACTGCGTGCCCAGAAGGGAGCGTTTTCATCATCTAAAGCCTGATTTTCCAGGTAACACAGCCCAGAGATTCCACTCTCACCAAACTTAATATTACTGGAGCTGAAAGGAGCACAACCTCTAAAAGCCGCCTCACCTGCATCTACGAACCCTCCGCCTCACCAGAACAGAAAGGCTTTGCTCTTGTCGTCCATCAGCCGGCCTGAACAAAGGCCAAGCCTTTGAGTTATGGGTCCATAAACTCAGCAGAGCCCTGGATGTTCGTTCTCGTCAACGTGCGATGTGCCCAAGGCCTCCTGCCGTGTCTGCAGGGCTAAGGCGAGGGGATGGCGCGGGTTTTAACCTGCTTACTTGGCTGCTTACCTGGCAAAACCTCGTAGATGTCATCCCCTTCCATCTCAACGTTTGGCTCATCCTGGTTCAGGGTAGTATTGTGGGATGTGGTGTTCACAGAGTCGGAACTGTCCATGTCATTGTAGGGCTCTTCTTCGTCCTCCTCATCACATGGGATGGTGAAGGAGTTCATGTCTGGCAGGAGAGAGCAAAAGCACGGTGAAAAAGCGCAAATCCAAGTACCAGCTGGATGCTGGCACTTTCGGTGTGTTGAGATCAAGTGACCAAGCCTGTGTCCTGTACTTTGCGCTCGCTGTGGACCTTGCAGGGAGTGAACTGTCCCCTTGCTTGGCCCGTGAGCACCTGGTGCAAAGAAAATGGGATGGAAGCTGAGACGAGGCTAAAACAACGGAAAAGCCCAAGAAAAGATGGCAGATGCCAGAGAACAAGGCCAAATTCAACAAGTGCCTCAAGGAACTGAGCCTGACCCCGTTCCTGGGCAGCTGCCTGTGGTTTCCAGAGGGTCCAGTCTTGTCTCAGCATTGCTGGTCCCAAACTGGAGCAACTCCCGTGGAGCCAAACCCCATCCTTCCTCAGCCGAGGACAGAACAGCAGATCTGCTACCCCAGCAGCGAGGAGCGATTGCCACCCTCTTCTCGTCCCGCTTGGTGACGCCTGCAGCCTCTGAGGGACCACACAACGCTATCCTCCAAAAGCAGCCAAAAGCTCTCAAGTTGAAACCAAACGCCTGCGGGCTCTAAACCACCGCTTCTTTTTGACCACCTGCTCCAAAGACCAAAGCCCCAGGACCTCTCTTTTTGCTAAGAGCGGGTGCTGGGACCCCAGCAAGGCCTTGGCAATGAGCAGAAGCCCACCCATTGCTGGAGGGAGCAGCCCAAGCTGGGTGGGAAGATGCTGCCAGGAGCTGCCCAAACAACCAGGGCACCGCTGGCTTGGAGCAAGCTGCCAGACTCACCCTTCAGGAGGAACTGGATCTGATCCACCCAGTCTTCAGCGTCTGCTGGGCTCGGGGCTGTGAACTGGAGAGAGGTTCACCTGTTACTGTGCTGCTGCTTGCACGTAGGAAAAGGAAAAAGATGTGCAGCCAGAATAGGGGTTGGAGGTCCCGGATCTGCCGTTCTCTACCCCGTGACTTTGGAAAAGCCATTTCACTTCTTTATCTCCCTATTCCAAAGGGGGAACCAGAAGCGGAACAAAGCTAGACTATCCCAGAGGAAGGCTGTCAAGCCTAATTCATTCAAATAATTCAGATGAAAACCACAATCCCCACTGAATATAACACACTGGCTCTGAACTCTCTACACCCAAAATCTCCCTGGAGCTCAGGAGGGCCCTCATGTGCGCTTTGTAGACTGGGCCAGGTTTTTCACTACCCCACTTTTTAGGCTCCCCCCTGGATGCTCAACAAATCGAAGGTTTACGTTTAACCTGGCTCTGAAGCCCTTATTTAAAAATGCCTTTCCAAACCCAACCCTCTAATGCTCCTAACCCACGTTCTCACTTAATCCTTGTGCCCCACAAGTGCTGAGAGCCCAGGACCACTCCTGTGCTGAGGGAAGGTCCGTGTTGAGATGCCCTGCCCAGGAGGAGAAGCATCGGCACCTTCTGCAGCGCTGCCTGGTTTGTTTTACCACGGGGTTTGGAGGCTCACAGCCCCGCCGACCCTGCAGGTCCAGGCTGCGCCCCAGGCCTGGCAGCGTGCGCTTTTGTGCCTCATGCTCAAACCAGCACAGAAAATCCGTTTCTTCCCCCAGTTCCTACCTCGTAGGTGCGTTTGCCAGGGCAGATTAACTCGAAACAGCATCTTTTGCGAGAGTCTTTGCGGAGGTGGAAGGCCAGCCGGGCGCTATAGTGCTCAATGGAGAAGGTGCCTTTCGGTTGCTTGCCTGGAAGAAGAGAAACGCGCTAAATCTGGAGTTTGCATCTTTTTATCAAGCTCGCTATCTGCTGGGCGGTGCAGGTGTCTGCTGCCCGCTTTGGGAAACCGAGGTACGCCACGTGTCGGTGAGAAATGGCCAGGAAAAAACCCCTTCACCCTAAGCGTGCCCGCCCCCGGGAAATCCGAAGGGATTATTATAAAATCTTCATAAAGACGCAGTAAAGAGGATGCCCTCGTAAGCCTCAAGAGATTGCGAACAGCCAGCGAAAGGTTGCGGGGGTCAGAAGGTTGCGTGAGATGAGCCGGTTGTAATGAAGCGGAGACCAGCGTGTGCTTGGGGAAATGCGAGAGCGATGATCGCTCTGCTGGTAAGGCATTAGCGGGCGGGCGTGCAGGAAGAGATGCTTAGTGGGGCCTTTGGGAATTGGCCCGCGGATCTCGCCGATGCGCGCGCACGGCCGGCGTCAGCCCCGGTGGAGAGAGGGAACTTCGCTGCAGCCGTCTGAGGCGTCTTTATTTGCCCCAGCTCATTATTTCCTCATGAATCTCCTTGAGGAGCTGCGGAAGCACGATTCAGGCAGTTGCTCGGAACCTTTTTTTGATTTGCAGATCCTTAAGAAAACTTCCAGGGGCGAGGTCAAGCCCTGTATAAGGATTTCAGCCCATCGATAACAGGTTCGCTTTACTCTGTTGTCTTCTGGAGACCATTTGGAAGCTGCCGACTGCTTGTTCCTCACCAAACCGACCAAATATCAACCCTCGGCCTCAACACCCACCACTGCTGGCAGCTCGCTGGGAAAGCCTGGGCAGCTCATACTCCTGCCCGTACCCCGTACCCCGCCAGGGTGAGAGGAGCTGGGAAGCTTGTTTGGAAACAAAAAGTGCTCGAGGTCTTCAGACGGAGGACGTGGAAGAAGGACGAAGACCCAGCTCCATCCCCACGACCCACTGGAGTTTAATCCCGTCCTAGCTGCAAAGCAAGGGTGTACGTGCACGTTTTGTCAGCCCTTTTCGTGCTGTCTTTCTGGATGGGTGGAACGGAGGAAGGCCGTACATCTAATCACGCCAAACTCTGTTGGAGATACTAGCTGTCTGTGGATATGCACCTGATGGAGCGTGACCGCAAAATATTTATATACACTGACACGTGGATTATATACAGCCACTTAGGGGGTTGAAGCCCAGCTGATGGCTAATGGAAAACTTGGTGCATCATTTTATTTACACGCAGCTCTGTTCCTCTGTCTCTCTTCTCTGGTTCCATACCCATAAAGGTGTCGGGGGGGAAGCAAAAGCAAGCCAAGATTGACCTTTCTAGGAGGACCTGCGTGTTGTGCCTTGATAGGGACCTACGACCTTCCCAAGGTGTGTGCTCTTCTCCCGGCAGGCATGAGCCTGTCCTTCGGCAAGGGCTCTCCCGTGCTCTTCTCCAGCCCTGCCCGTGCCCTCAGCCACCACCCACAGTTTGGGGACCGGAGGCAGAGACCTCACCGCTTACTTTTCTCGTTGGCGTAGTAGTAAAAGGTCCTTTTGTTGAGGACACACCACCGCTTCTGCCACTCCGACCCAAAAAAGCTGTGCTCTAGGAAGAGAAGGACCGCAAAAGAGTAAAAAAAAAAAAATACTCATTTCTGTCCTTTCATTGCATGCTTCAAATGAATATTTCGGGGAAAGAAGCATTTTTTTCCCAACAAAATCCTGCAGATTTCTGGCACAAAATTCAGGCAAGCAAATTGAGATACAAAACCTCAGCCAGCTAAGGGGGAGGCAGCCTGTCCCTGTCCTGCCAGGCTGGAGCCCCTGCAAGCCCTCCCCAGCCCCCCGGGCAGGGCTGGGCCGGGCTGCCGTGACCCCTGGTCCTGCTGACGGGGAGGGGACCAGCGTGGGGTTAAACCTCCCTAATTGAGGTTTCAGCAAACGGCTTTTGCTCTGTAATCGGAGCAAGGTAAAGCACGCACAGGGCCAGTTATACAGCTCAGCTGATGGCCAGGAGGAAGAAAGGGCTGTTCCTGCCTCATACCGCCTGTCATACAGTAAATAAATCAAGATAAAATCTGAGCGATGAGGAAATAATTTGTAGCTTTCACAAGAGTCAGTAAAATCAAGATAAACCCGAGGCTGACTCACAGTCCTTATCTCAACTTGCTAATGTGCGGGATGCTACGAACTACCTCGTCTTCACCGGGGTTTTATCCTCATTAGGTATCGCTCGTTAGAAGGGCACGTCTTGCCTTAGAGGACCGGGCTGCCGCTTAATTCAATTTCTGGGTTTTAATCTTTGTGCAGTTTGATGATCTGCAAAAGGGAATAAATAAAGGCTGTGCCCTCCCTGCGCGCACGGTGCCTAAGAAAAGCCTGAAAAGTTCTGCATGCGCCTACGATAAATCTGCAGAAAAGACGCATTTTCCTGTTTGCTCTTCATCTGAAAGTTTGAATTCTTGGTAACTCTGCGGTGACATCCCTGAACCTTATCTTACGGTGTACGTGTCAGGCCTTACCTCGGGACCTCTTCTCCAGGTAGCCTTGCTTCAAAATGTTCCCTGTGTCTTGGACAGGCTTCGGTATGATTTCTTCCAATCCTACAGAGAGCAGAGCAGAGCAAAGCTTTGGGATTTCCCATCCGCACAACCCCTCCGCACAACGTTTTCAGCCCCTTTCTCTGCAGAAGAGGCTCGGGAAGGCAGAGCAGTGGCGGGAGGTGAAAATCATGGTCTATCACGACCAGCTACTCCCCGTCCTGGTTGCAGGCTCCCAGAAGAAGTCCGCAAGGAAACCAGGACCACGATTCCCATGGCTACGGGGACCTGCCCTCAGCGGGCTGAGGCTGGTGCGGCGCTGGGGGTCGATGCTCAGCCCTTTACCCCCCAGCCAAGACTCTCTGGGGCCCTGGGATCCTTTGGCAGCAGGCAGGATCCGGTCAGGTTTATGGACTTGGGAAACACAATCCCCTTGTCCGATGTCTGGTCTAACTCAGACCACGGCACCTCGCCCCGGGCTGGCGGCCGGACCCTGCGGCTCTGGCACTCGCTGCACGAGGTGATGTCTGCATCTCATCCCCAAAACCATCAGGGCCAGGATGTCCCCAGGCCGTGGCTTGGTGCTGAGAAGGTCCCCTCCTCCTCTCCTGCTCATCTCCTGCCACCAGAACGCGTACTAAAACACAACACAAAATGGCTAACTAAATGCCCAGCCTTGGCAGCCTTTTCAGTACGAATAACTTCCCAGAGCCCCGGGTCACGAGAGCTTCTCTTGTTTTCTTGGTGTGCCCCACTGACACCCAGCTCTCGGCCCAGTCCATCCCCCCGTCACCTCCCTCATTCACGGGCTGTTTTCATTTTTGTGTTTTATAGCTTGCAAACTCTAAGTTCTCCGCAAATGGGTCTTGGGGCAAACAGCAGACACCGAGACACAGTTTGGGTTGGTGGAAAGGCTCCCCCAGGTCGGTCTCCTCTGTTGGCTGGAAACCAGATCCTTCAAAGACCAAATCCTCGGCTTGTGCAAAGCTGTCCGAGGTGGCTCAGACTGGGGGAAGCCCGGGGTGCTGTGGCACTGCCCCTCTGCGACGCCGGGGGGACACGGGCAGCCCCTTCCCGCACGGAGAAATCTCATTTCCCTCCAGCACCTGCCCGGCACAAACGCGCTCAGGTTTTTCTCCAGCAACACCAAGCATCTGAGTCGTAAAAAGGCACATTGTCTTCTCAAATCCAAGCCCCGACCCCTTTTGCTAATGCAAATCCAAATGTCATTTTATGGGACATTTATAATTATGAAAATGGGACGGTGCTGCCGGGTGCACAGGAAGACCCTGCGAGTATGAATATTACATTAATGTGCCCAACGCCAGCTCGCTGATCCCGCTGGCAGGAGCATAAAAAATGCTTGAGTGAAACTTTTATTTAGACGTTAAGAATCCAGGCCCCAGCGGGGTGACAGAGGCAGCCCCGGCGAGATCCCATCAGCGCGAGCGCTCGAATTGAATTACCCAGGGGGGAAGGCAGGAGCTGCAAGTGCTGCTTCGCTTATTTAATTTCATTTACTTTCAGTACATTATCAGCATGGGGCTTCCCTCTGCCCCTGTTCCCCCAAGAAAACTGGCTGCGAAAATCGCCGGCGTGCAGGATGCTGCTGTCGCTTGAGCCAAGGCGGGGACGTGTCCGGCCACCCTGGTCCTCCTCAGGATGCGCTTTCTGCTCTTTCCTCCGTTGCCAAGAGAGATTTGGGGGAGCGCAAGGCCCTTCCGAACACCACAAAGGGCAACCGAAGCGGGGAAGCAGCACAGATGTGATGGGGACCAGCAGCAACCTCTTGAGCCCCGCATCTCCTCTCTTCGCCCACCTTTTCTCGGTGCTTGCCTGCAAGCGGGCAGCACCCCGGGGTAGCTACCGCCTTCTCGGGTGTGCCTTGCCCTGTTTGAGATCAGTTTTCCACCTAAGCAGATCCCATGTTTCGGGTTATTTGTAGCCCTGGGTCCCAGCATCTGCCAGGGTGGCAGCTCCGGGGGCCGGGGCACCTCTGTGGTATCACCTCCGAAACACTGTCAGGAGCCCAAATCTCCCCCGCTCTGCAAGAGCCGCCGTGCCTCAGTTTCCCAGCAGGAAAACCAGAATGACAGGAGGCTCCCTTCTTCTTAAACACCGAGTGACTGCTCAGACCAGCTAATACGATTAAGGAGGGGTTGCGAGGGCTGATTCGATTGCACAGGGCTCTGGAAATTTTAAGTTTTACAGAATATGACATGAAGATGGCAGCTGTAACCCGCGTGCTGCACGCAGCCCCGCTAATGCAGCCCTGCTAACGTGGAGCCAGGGAGATTAAATCTGTGCGAGGGGGACGCGGCGCTCGGGGCTCTGCCTGGCTGCGGACGGGGCTGGGGCTACACGGGGTGTCCCCGTCCCTCTCCACGTCCCCAGCCTGCCCCTAACAACAATCCAGATGGCTTTTGCCAGCAGCAAACAGCTAAATTAACCTGCAAAAACAGTCCCTGGGGTTTTTTATTTCTTTAAACCATCCTAATGGACACCCAGAAGACCCAGAGAGGCTGCGGGGGAGCCCAGGCTCTGGTCTCCAAGGGCTGAGGGTTTATTTGCCCAGGCAGCCTCTGGCAGCTCCTCTGCCCCAGGACCACACGGCTGGCAGGTAAACCACAGCTCACCGCACCTTCGGGGACTCCGAGTGATGGAAAAGCCAGCCCGTCGCCCGGTCATCTGTTCCAACCACTAATGGCCATTCACCATTTATAAAAACAGAGGCAGAAAAGGCCTTGAATTCATCCGAGAGAGACACATCTGCGCTCTCCCAGGCACACGGCCCCCCTCCGGTCACTGCCGGCACGGCGTGGCAGGGCTGCGGCTGTGTTTGGATGGTCTCGGTGGTCCCCTCCACCCCTTGCCCAGCAGACGGCTGGTACCGGCAGCGCTGCCCCCCACCACGTGCCGTGTGCTCCGTGCTCACGAGCCCCCCCCCACCCCCAGACACCTCCCAGTGCCGCCAGCACCTCAAACCCCTCGTGGCCTCTCCTCCATCCTCTCGAGCCCGGCTCCCAGGGGAGCTGCTCACCCCCCAGGATTTTCCCACAGACGAGTTTCCCAATCCACGATCCACATCGCTCCCTCTGGAGCCTCCTGCACGTTGGCGGCACCGGGAACAGCTCTGTGCCGTAATCCTGGAGACCGCTTTTCGGCAGAGGGTACAAAGCTGTAGCGTTTCAGGAGTGGGAGAACACTGGAGCCAGAGACCCACGCACCCGGGGATGCAGGAGCAGACACCAGCTCCTTCCTTTCCCCTCTTTATTGCACCTCAACCTTCACCCTGATCTGCATCCCCCGGTGCGGCCGAAGGATGCTCTCGGCCTCCAGGTCTCCACTCCTACATCAGGCTGGCACAGGGGTGGACCCAGGTCACCCACCAAGCCTCTGGCTTTGCTGACCAAACGGCATCTTTTGGACAAAGTTTCTAGGAGTTTGGCTGCCGAGCGCTGTGACTGTTCCACCCCGTCCCCGCCGTGTCCTCGAGGACCTCTGGATTTCAGCTCTCGCCCCTTTGGTCTCTGAGTCACGCACACCAGCTGCACAAAATGTCACGGGAGCTGCAGCCAAAGACGCCCGGGGGCCGCGCCGGTGCCCACGCTGTCACATCAACCGGCTGTTCAAAGGGACGGAGCGCGGAGGCACGACGGTTACAGCTAATTCCCCAGCCCCCGGCTTATTCACCAGGCTCAGATGTGCCAAGAGCAGATTCTGCTCCTGGGGACTTCACAGGGAACACCCAAATACATTTCAAACCAGAGCACAATCGGCTGTGATTTCCCAAAGCCCTCCGTGGTGGCTGCGCTCTTTTTCCATTGAAGCTTAATGAGCAAAAAAACAATCAGAAAGAGACAAACAACCCCTCCCGCCGGCTTCAAAGCGAGACGGGCTCTGGAAATGCTGAAAGCTTTGAGAAATCGCACCCGCCACCAAGGTCTGCCACGGCAAAGGGGTCCAGGACGCGGCGGCCGGGGCTAACGGCATCGATGGCTGCTGCCGAGCAGTCTTTGTGGGTTTATTCAAACGCAAGTTTCGTACGTGCCAAACCAAGGAGCCGTTTGTCAGCCGTGCTCCTTTCGGTCTCCGATGGGAGGACAACGCTTCCCGTATTTAAACCGTTACCGCTTTCCAAGGTCAAGAGGATCCTGAAAGCATCTCTGCTTTCTCACGCCACGATCCATGCGGGGGCAGATCCCCCCCCAGCCCTCTCCCCGGGCACCCTTAATCAAAGCTACCAGGCAGATCCACCCCACGGTCCGGGCCCCCGTGGGAGGACGGGAGCGAGCTTGGCCCCGTGGCTCCCGGCTCCGGCTGATGGAGGCTGGATGCATCGGGCACAGCGGGGCAGGACCTTTCCAGTGCCACGCAGATGCCGCAGCCTGGCGAAGCAGCCAGCAACGGGCACGGACTGATGTCCTGACCGAACGGAGCAGGAGGAGAAAGGCCATCGCGGGAAGCGAGCCACCGCCCGTCGGCGTGGTCCCCCTGGTCCTTGCCTCCTCGTCCCCCTGCTCCGGGGTCACAGCGCATCTCCTCGGTGGCTCCCAGGCCCTCGGTGCCCCTCGGACACGCTTCCCTCTGCGCCTCGGGAACGTTGCCGAACCTTTCAGCGCCTTGGAAACGGCTGGGGATCATTTATAATGACGGGAACAAAATGAGCAACTATTTCAAAGAAAATGGGGAACTAAACAATTGTCAGCATGGATCACAAGAAATAGATCTTGTGCCAGGCTAATTTTATTGCGTGTTTTTGAGCAGGAAAATAAGATGGAAAAGTAGATGAGGAAAAGGCAAGGCGCGGCAGAGAAGATTTATTCGGGCTTCAGCTTGACTTTTCAGAAGAGGCTAGTAAGCAAAATTCAGAGTGCCGGCATCCACCCCAGGATCGCTGCCGAGATTGAAAGCTAGTCAGCAAGCAGGAGGCAGTTAAAAATCAATGGCAACAAATCATCGAGAGGAAATTATCAGCTGAAATATCCCCGTGTTCAGCGTCGGGCTCAGTTGTCCTCGGGCTCAGGAGCCCTCGGGTGCTACCAGGCATCCCAACCCAAAGAGCCCATCCCAAAAACTGCAGCTGAACCCAGAGCAACCTCTGGGACGGGCGGGGAATTGCTAAATGCTCTCTTGTAGCAGCCAGTACAGACCAGTATTGAAGGCAGGAACCAAGATTAACTGGTCCCAGGCGACGGCGGAGGCTTTTGACAAGTGCTGACAGTCAGGGGCGAACACAAAATCCATGGAAGTCGCTCAAGAAAACCCCAATTCTCACCTGGGGTTGGACGGTGCCTAATTAACCGCGCTGCCCCTAATGTCCTCGTTGGACCGCAATTAATGACCGCACCCAAACGAACAGGGGACGTACAGATGGGTCTTTGTGGGGCGCCGCGTTAGTGTTGGATTCATGGTGGTTGTTCCAGAGGAGCCCACGACTGTGGTTTTTATGATTGATAAGCAACCAAGAGAAGAGACAGTCGATGGCAAACGGTTGCCTGTAGATTGGGCTGGGATTTAGCCTGAGGGGGTGGAAAAAAAGCTCCCTACTTTTATTGGTGTTTTTTTATTTTTTATTCTGTCTGGAAAATTTAACGTCAAGTTTGAAGTCGAACCAACTTTGCCAAAGGAAAAAGAGAAAAAAAAGAAAAGAAAATTCAAAGAGGAGGCAGAGCCTTTGGCCCAAAAGTTTCCTTCCAAATCACTAAGTCTATAATTGCAAAATAAAAACCACTAAATCTCAATATCTATTTGCACAGCTCATTAGCCAAGGGCTCACACTCAGCAAAGAGGGAGGGAAAAAAACCCCTTCAGCACCAAGTGGATTTGGGGAGTTGCTATGGAAACCGGCCCTTCGCAGCCATGTCTCACAGATCCCTGCTCAGATGGGTCTGTCTGTCCACCCGTCCACCCGTCCACCGGCTTCCCGAGGACGCAATTTTTTAAAGCCCTCTAAAAAAAAAAAAAAAGCGTAATGTATGAAATCCATAAATATATAATCTGTGTAACTCATTCCCCTGTTATTTCTCTCCCCCAAACATAACATTATGTCAGACATTCGACCTGCTGTGCTACCGGGACAACATGATTTACAACGTGAAAAGGGAAAACCTAAATCATCACGTAATGAAAACATTAAAGTTAATGCATCACAAGTGAGGAATTTATTACCATTAACTCCAATAAACAGTTATAAACCACCCGTCCTTTCCTGTCCACGCGCAGGGACACAGGCGCGGGGACTTCATTAAGCTCAACTTTCTTTTCTTCTTCACTAGACCGCTCATGTGTGCTCCAACCGGCCACCATTTATTGTTAACTGGACTGGCTCATTTTCCGGGGACTGGCGAAGGTTTGAAGGCCTCATCCATTTCCTTCCACGGGTGGCTCGGCGCAGACAGATGGAATAGGAAAGTTCACGAGACGTGCAGCTCGATGAGTTTATTTAAACGCCGCTGAAATATATGCTTTGACAAAAGCCAACCCTCGCCCCGGCCCCGTACGTCGTTACTCAAAGAGGCTGATGGATAAGTAATAACATATGGGCACGCTGTGCGGTTACACCGGACACCGGCTTACCTCAGGGTGCACTTGGCCAAATATTTGCTTCTCACTGATGTTGCACCACCACCTTGGAAACCTCAGCCTGACATCTGAAGCCTTATCGAAAGCCGCCGCCAGCGCCGGGGAGCGCGGCGGGGCTGGCTGGTCCCTGCGTGTGACCGTCTCCGCCCGTCCCCCTTTGCCCTGTGGCGGGATTCGGGAGGGGTCCCGGGGGGTTGCGGGGGTGGGAGCCGTGGGGACGCAATGACAGGCACCGCCGTCCCTCTCGGTCCTGAGACCTTTGCATGAAAGCAGCACTGGCTGCAGCAGGAGCTGCAGATCTGATCATTAACTGCGCTGGTGCGTTCGTTATCGCAGGGCTGCCAACGAGGGCTTTCACGAAAACGTGTTTTTCCCACAGTGCGCAAACGAGACCGGCTCCCCCGTGTCCTGGTGCCTGCAGTGGGGCAGTGCCCAGGACCTCGAGCCTCGAGCCAGGACCCCACCGCAGCCGTACGAGCAAAGACACGGTCCCTGCGATGACCGGTGACGCACGTGTCCCCTCCTTGCACGTCCAGGGGGGCTTTAGAGATGCTAAAAGCAAAGCAGTGGACAAGTGGGGATGGGACGCGGTGTTGGGGGGACCTCGGAGCCGGCAGGAGATGCAGCCCTGCCGCTGCGTGCTCAAGCTGGAGCCCTCCTCCTCCCCTCCGCTCCCCGAGCGACGGCACCGGTGGTTATCGATGCAGGGTGCAGCCAAGCAACGTTGCTCCTTCGGCCAGAAGGAAGGCTGCTCAGCCGTTCTCCGGCTTCATTAAACACCCACTTGTGGAGCTAACAGGACTGAACGCAGAGATCCAAGGGGTTTGCAACATCCATGCCTCCTAATTCCCAACAGAGGCGAATTTCCTACCAAGGCGTTTCCCACTGGAAATATTTCACCGTCTTGAATTTTCCCTGGAGTTTTGGACCATCGTCATGTCCACCCTGTACCGTGGTAGGACCTCAGCCCAGATGTGAGCACGGTGGTTGGGGGTCAACCCCAGAAATCCCTCTTGGCTTCCTCCCCAGGGGGGCACCTGGAAGGGCTCAGCCGCTCTGCAGAGGCGTCACAAAGTTGTGGCACCCCCAGAAGACACCAAGTGCAGCGCGCCTGGGCCCTCCCGTCTCCTCCAAGACCGGGGTCTCTCCACATCTTTCATCCATGAACTTTCCTGCCGGGAACAAACGATGAGGACGAAGGGAACCAGAGAAACAGCCAGAGAGGGGAGCGCCAGGAAGGAGGGACCCACAGCAGCATCTCAGGCCATGGGGACGTCTGCGTGGGCTCCGAGGGGGATTTTGGCTTTGAGGGGCCAACCCGCGTCGCGTTTCGGCATCCCGCCGTACCTCCCTGCCACGCTCTGCCATCCAGCACCGCGACACCGTGCCCCAGAGCTGCTCGACCCGAGCCCCTCGCTGCGGCCACAAATCAGCGCAGGAGAATGCCCAAGGGCAGATGTGATTTTAATCCACAGGGTCTCGGCACGGCTGCCAACAGACCGGGCACCTGTTGGCTGAAGCCCTTCTTGCAGCTCGGGCCTTTTATTCCTGTAAAAATTCCGTACCACATAATCGTCAGCCTTGACACAAACGATTCCTATAGATCACGGCGGAAAATCGAGGGGATTTAAGGAGAGAGGAGGGTTAGGAAAAAGTAAAACAAACGACATGCGATTTTTCAAGCGGAAACAATGGCAATATGAAGATATATAGGTGTCAGCCGTTCTGTAGGAGGCAGGAGGCTGTGCTCTTTTACCTCGTACAGTGTCACTCTCGTGACCTCTACCATTTGAAATGCTTTGATTCCACCTTGCCCAGGGGATCTCTGAGCGCCGGGGAAGAGATGAGGAATGCCCGCGCCTGACCTCACCTCCACATTGTCTAACGACTGACGGCATAAATCAGTTTTTCCCCTCCGCAGACCCGAGTGTCAAGAACCCATGTGAGAAGGCTGGAAATATTAAATGATTTCCCCGAGGGTTTTCATTGTTACTTGGTTTCTCTCCTGTAACTGTAGAGCTGTGTTTCACATGAAGAACAACTTTCCCTTGAGACCTCAATTTGTGTATAAAACGAGCAGGAGGGGGTGGGCAAGAGCGATGCTGGCAGCCGGCGTCCACCTGAGAGGGGAGCAGGAGGGGCGCGACGAAATCCGCAGCCCAAACTTGCTGTGCTCGTCCTTCCTGGCTTCGTGCAAACCAAAAGCGGAGCAAGTCCCGTAACGAGAAGCAAAGCAGAGGTCGGCGGGGCTGCTCGTGTAAGGGGTAAGGAAGCCAGGAGCCGTGCTGGGGACGAGGTGAGTGAGCAAATCCCAGAGAAAGAACAAAGCCAGCCAAGCGTTCTCGGTGCACCTCAGCCTGTTACCGCCTCGGGAAGACGCCCGGCTCACGGGATGAAGAGGGATCGCAGACCTCGCGGAAGGTACTGGAAGCTGCAGCCACGCCAGGCGCTGGGGGTGCATCTGCAGACCGACGAGAAGCGCAGCCGACGCGCAGGCACGGTGAGGGCTCAAGTGAGCTGCTTCACCCCGGACCTTCCCCTGCCGATATTTTCTATTCCGCTAACCCCAACACGAACACGCTGCCACGTTCTCCCCGGTCAGGAAAAGCCAGGTCAGGCGGAGCCGTTCTGCTGCCTCCTGAATTCGGAGCATTCAGCGCCCGGCGTGGCCGTCCCAAGAACACTGGTGGGAGCGATTCCCTAACTACAAACGGATTTACTGCTCCCAGGCACTCCCCAGGCTGGTACCATCCCTCTGAGAAGCCCCTTCCGCAGCCAAACACTCGGTCCCAAGCGCTGGACATGGCAGAGGGAGATTTTAAGAGAGACCTGGGGTAGGAGCGGGGCAGGCAAGGGGCTCTGCAGGCAGGAGCAGGCAGATGACTGACGGCAATCAAGTTCTGAGTCGCCACGCTGGAGAACAGGTTTGGGTCTGCACACCCCGAGCGGGCAGAGGAACAGCTTAGAGCCCCTCCTGAGCCTGCCTGTGACCAGAGCTCCTGCCCGATCCTGCCCGATCCTGCCCGATCCTGCCCAGCGGGGAGGGGCTGGGCGCCGGGGCGCAGCCGGCTGCGCCAACGAGGGGGACCTTGGTAAGTTGAGCCACGTTGGCTGGTTTTAGTCTTGCTTTCGTGTCCACAGCAAGCTAAGCAGCTAACAAGAAGTCTTGGGGATCGAATCAGCTCACTTTAGGCGTGTTTGGCCAAGCTCTTGGCAGCGTGTCTCCAGAAAGCGGCAGCCCACCTTCACCGGGCCGCCGATGCCGACAGCATCGTTAGCACAGCTTTCCCAAGCCTGAAACCCCACCGAAGCGCTAAGCGGGATCGTTATTCCATCATCCGAACCCAGCGTCACTCTTTAAAACCAAATTTTGCAGGTAATTAGTCCTAACCGCTATCTGCAATTCAGCCGCTGGTTTGTCTCATCTCAAAAGCGACTCGAGGCACCTTGGCACTCGGTTCCTCGGCAAAAGCTCCTCAGCACCGCTGCCCTTGCACCTCCACGCCGCGCTGGGGACCGTGCCGGTGACATCCCTCGGTGACGGGAAGCACTGCGGTGGCCCCACGGGCACAGACCGTGGTGTGAACACCATTTGCTAATGGGTGCAATGGCTGTGGGTTAGGACTGCGCCCAATTAAACCAGAGGCAAACCAAGCTCCCGGGCTCCCTGGCATGGTTCAGAGGCCCAAGTCTGATGCTGGAAATCGCTGTCTCACCCGTGCGACGCTTGCAGTGGCGAGGAAGGTCCTTGCCGGGGCTCGAGGCAGCGAGTGGGAGGAAGCCGCCCTTCCCGTAGTTATTAAACTCTTACGTTTCAAGCGAGCAGCGTGGTTCTCCCGCTTCCCTTTCATCTAGGCTCAGGTCTGTTTTTTCCTTGCTTCCTACTTCTGAGTAATTGTTAGAAAAGTAAAATCAACAGGTCGTAAAATGATAAAAGCACGTTCTCTGGTAAATCCTCCCCTTGGGCTCACTTCTCCTCTCGTTTTACACTGATAAAATGCCCCTGCCTTCCCTGGAGCCCTCTTGATTTACATCACATACCTTGGATTACGAAAGAAACGTTGATTTTCTGATATCAACACAACATGAATCTAGACACACCCAGCCTAGCTCTGCCAGTCAAATAAATCAGGAGCAGAGCC
This sequence comes from Balaeniceps rex, assembly GCA_013401315.1. Taxonomy (NCBI): domain Eukaryota; kingdom Metazoa; phylum Chordata; class Aves; order Pelecaniformes; family Balaenicipitidae; genus Balaeniceps; species Balaeniceps rex. Next base: position 26,901 of record VYZW01046812.1, read on the forward strand.
AGGAATAGCTTATATAGGAGTAATAGAGCTTCAACTACACCATACTGATACGGTGAGAGCAATCCAACCTCCTTAATGTAGATAGTTATATCCAAATAAAGGTACTTTATGTCAGTATAAATTATTCTCTTCCCATTTAGGGATGCCTTTCTACAAAATGAATGTGCTCCAGCGACTGCCAATCTGGATACAGATATATTGTTTAGAAAAAACAAACCCACCGGCAAACCCTCGCCGAAACGCGAGCCGGCACTGACGGCTCCCGCTCCTGGACCCGACACCTTGGGGTCTGGTCCCCAGGGACACGGTGCCGTCCCGCTCCGGCTCCCTTCCGTTCAGATCTGGCGGGAATCTGCAGAAAGCAGCAGGTTTGCTGTTTTTTTCCCCCAAACCTGCTGCCTTCTCTGATGTGTCCCCCCCCAAGCCTGAGCAGGTCAGGACCCCCCTTGCAAGGAGGCACCGAGAGCTTCGCACGACGGGAGTGCAGCTGGGAGGAGATGGGGGCAGGGACCCAGGAGCCACCACCAGTCGGGAGAGCTGATCTCCAGAGCTGCCAAATGAACTTCAGACCACACTTAACCTCAGGATTATTCCTACACCAATCTGACTCAGCCCAGGCGATCCGTACTGACAGAGGCTTCGTACCGCACGCTTCCGTTTGGTCCTAAGTGCCTTACGCTGGGCTTTAGTACCTTGTCTGTCCACAGCCACAGTTAAACACACGCGTAGATGAGGAGTGGGACCAGGAACGGGGGCCTGACGCGGGACAAAATAGGTGGAGCGGGCGCCCGGTGCGACCTCATTCCCTCCGCAGCGTCCCAGGACCAGGGGCTGGGACCGCCAGGACCGGGGAACCCCGGGAAAGAGCTTTTGACCAGATGCTCTGGCTTTTGGCCTGAGGTTCTTTTTTATAAGATGCAAATTCTGCAAAACTAAAAGAGCTTGAGAAATTTCCGAGCGCCTCCTTGTCTCCGTCAGAGCGCGGGGCTTTGGGAGCGGGGCTGAATTCCCACCCCGAAGCCCAGCCACCGACGTTAGCAGCCCAGCCTGGGATCCATCTCCAGACCTCTCCGCTAATTCCCTCCGCTCTTTTCTACAGGCGGGGGGAGAAAGAGGCTCCTTCTCCCCACCGAGCACAAACAGTGCCTGGGGTGCGCAGCCCGAGGCAGGTGATGGGGATCGTTCCTGCCCCCGGTTCCCCCTGCCATTCCCAAGACTTAGCTCAACTTCACCGCTCCCGGTGCAGCTCCGGGAGGAGACGGAGCGAGGGCACGGGGAGCGTCTGGAGCTCATTAGAGGATCCTGCTTTGCGCTGGTCTGGGACAAAGATGTTTCCTTTTAAAGCCTGGGGCTCCCGCGGGCAGGAGCCCAAGTGATGAAAGCAGCTTTCTGGGTGGCGGCGGTGCCGGCAGAGACGCAGGAACCGGAGCCCTGGGTGGGTTGATTTAACTCAAAGTGATTTAAATTGTCGATTTTCGTGATGATTTAAATCATCGAGCAAGGCGTCGTGATTGAAATCACCCATCTCAACACTGTTTGGCGTTTGTACTTTTTATTCGCTTTCTTAAGGAAAGCTGGTAACCATTAACACACGTTGATAAAGTTCGCTTTTACGGTGAATTCAACATTTCTCTAAGCGGCAGAACGCGCTGTTTCTATGCAAAAATATTTCGGTCATTACGTAGCTTAACAAACATTTATTTGGGTACTTAAATTCTGTATTATGCTACAGAATGGTGAAAGATGCAGTTTTTGGGAAGCGATTATTAACTTTTATTCACAGCTAATGCCAAACGCTATATGGTCTGAGACTGAAATTCAAATAAAAATATACAAAAGCAGCGTTTCAAATTTTATTGGTAAAATAAATTCACTTTTAACTTGATGGATATATGAGGGGAAAAAAAAATAGTCCTATTAAATTTAAAGCTGATTTATTTAACAAAGGAAGCATTATCAGCAGTGGTGGGATGGGGTTTAAGGCTCCTGGCTATCGCATCCCTCCCGCTGGCAGATCTCATCCTCTCGAACCTGGTCCCCTCTTCTCAATTTTGCACAAAACCAGAGGTTGCCTTTCTCAGCCTTCCAGTTCTGGGCTCTGCGCAAGAATGAGAACTGAGCTGCCGTGGCACGTCAAATTAAAGAAAATATTCTCCCCGAGCCTCTGCGTCGCTAAGTCTGGCTCAGGACCCTTCAGAAATCCTGGGACTAAAGGGACTCTCCAGGGCCTTGCTTAAGACTTTGGCAAGCAACAGCTTTCAGGGGTTTGTATTTTTTATTTTCGAGTCTTAACAATTCTTTTAAAGCTTCATTTTTAAAGGAAAATGTGTTTGCATTTTTAAAATACACCCATCAACTCGCTCCTCAATGGCCTTGCGACAAACCCCGCGGCGCCCGGCGAGGCTCGGGGTGGCTCAGCACCCGGGGCTGGGCAGGGCTGGATTCCCGGGGGGGGCATCCCGCAGCCGGGGCCCCTCGGCACCGCTCACACCGGATCCAGCCCCCGGCACAGCTGGAGACCCCAAACCCCACGGCGGGGTGCAAAGATGGAGCATTGCTCCCTTCGCCCTCTCCGGGCCGCAAGCATCGGACCAGCGAAGAGCCGGGGCTCGGCGCAGCCAGCGTAACCCGGGATTTCACACCTCATTTTTCCCAACCCGGCACCATCATTCCAGCAACTTCCACCTCCCGACCGCTCTGTTTTAACCCCCCCGTTGCACTTCCCGCTCCCCAACTCTTTCCGGGGTCTGGCACCCCGAGGCGAGGCTGACACGAGTAAATCTGGTGTCTGTGAGTCCTCCCAGGCTCCCACCTCCGGCGGTCCCGGCTTGGCTGGGCACGGAGCCATGCGGGAATTGGGAAATGGGGAAGCGTCCCCGCAAGCCGCGGCTCGCTCCGGCGGAGGAAGAGCGCTCTGCCTGTGCCGTGGGAGGAGGATGCTCGAGGCTCCGGTGTTGGGTGATACGGGGCAATTAGATTAAAGCATCTTCCATTAGTGAGGAGTGAGAGTTTGCTAAGTGTGGTATCTGTTAGCCCAGAGTCATAACAAACCCCTGGATAAATGAAGTGTCAGTTACCTCCTGCAGAAAAAACCCAGGAAAAAAGAGCAAGCTGCTTCCTCTTGGAAAGGCTCTGGGCTCCCAAGTCCCCTGCCTGAAGTTCAAGTATCAGCGTGGTCCATCCCTGCGCACCCACTTCTAGAAAACTGGCGCGTTTAATAAAAAAATCAGGATGTGTATGAAAGGGAGACAGCTGGGAAATGATCAAGTGGGACAAATTTTTAGGGAGCACTGAACTGCAGTGGTAATGCCCGGGGCAGGGGAAGGGCAGGGGTGTTTGCTGCTACGGGGACTGGGCATCGCTGTGCCGGGGACCGGGGGACGCAGCAGCCCGCATCGCCCGAGCCCCACGCAGCCTCCGGCCCGCGAGTTTAGGCAACTTTCTGCAGGACATGAGGGGAATCACTGGAAGGAGATAGCTGTCCCGTGCAGAATTCATTAGACCACGCTGTCTCTTGTCTGTCAACTAATCTGACTGAAATTTATACGCCGCTTGGCTCGTACCGGTCCAGCTCAGCAACGGTGTTAGGTCATTGTGCCGCTGCGGCGAGCCCTGCGCCATCCCCTCCACCGAGCCCCGTCCCCTCCAGCCCGCGCTGGGGGCAGCCCTGGTCCCACACAGGCGGGGGACCCACGCGGGAGGCACAGAACCCCCCAAAACAGCACCCAGGCAGAGCCCCGAGGGCTGGGAGCACGCAGGGAGCACCGGGAACGCCGGCTCTGTGCAGCCTTCCCCGCACAAGGCCGCGCCAAGACCAGGAGCTGGGGCCGGCCTTGGCCTTCCCTTATTTTCCCATTTTGGGTGCTCGCAGCTGTGAAGCGGCCCCCCGAGGCATGAGCCGGCGGCAGGGACGTGGCAAGCCCTGCTCAGCAAAGCGGGGCTGCCGGCCACGCCGCCGGGTGATGGGGATGCTGGAGGCAGCAAGCCTGGGGCAACTCTCTGCAACGGGGCAAAACAGGGAGGAAATTCAGTGTTTCTTGCGCTTTACATCAGTGACGGCACACAGAGCCGGGGAACAGACCGAGGACTCTGCGCCGAGCTGGTTATGCGCTCTCCTTAAATCTCCAGCCATCCCGGCACGTCTGGCAGAGCCGAGCGCGGTGGCATCACCCTGCTGCCCCGAGCATCCGGGCGGGAAGCGGAGATGAAACTTGGCCACTGCTTTTCCTTGTTCCAGATAAGAAAATCATTTGTCACCGTGGGGCAGGGTGGGTGTCGGGGCGGTGGGGCGGGTGGGCTTTTATCGGGAAAGTGTCAGTCTGTCCACACGACCTGGAACAAATGTGTGTTTTATCACCCGCCCAACAAACCCCGCCGAACACCTGCAGCAGGCGTGTGCCCCGGCCGCTCTCGCCCTGCCGCCGCGGAGGGAGAAAGTCACCGTGATGGATTTGCCCATCTTAATTAATGTAAACAAACAAAAGAGGAACATCAAATAATGCCCTTGACAGCCTGAAAACGGAGCCGGGAGAGCAGAGCGCGCTTTATAAAAGAAGGCCTTTTGATGTGCAGGCCGCAGGATCAAGGTTTGTAAATAGCAGCAGCTCCGTATCGCGGCTTATCCAAATATTTTCATTTCCCATCACAAGCTGAGAGCCAGGGGTTGATGGTTTTGTACTCTTCAACTTTCAGCTTTCACCCTGCAGCCCCGGAGCGAGCAAGCGGAGAAGGGCGGCGGGGGGTCACCCGCTCCCCATCCCTCCCGGCTGCGCCGTGCTTCCTAATCTCCCCACGGAAAAGGGCCCAACGCTGACACGGGGCACCTGGGAGACCCAGCCCCGAGCCGCCAGCGCCGCTCTGCCCCGCATCGCCATCGCCCAGGGGATGCTGAGCCCCGCTGGGGACCCAGCCGGCCACAGCCCTTGCCAGTCCCATCCTCTTCTCCCTCCAGACACGAGTGGAGGAGTGGATCTGAGGGTTAGGGAGGTTCACGAGCCGAGCATGAATCAGCGGTGTCACACCGGGGGGACAAAGCATCACCTGGCGATGTATAAACAGGATTAGCACTGCCGTGATGAAATCCTTCCCAGGACCCAGGACCCCGGACCCCGGACCCCGGCGGGGCTCCTCCTGCCCGGCCACCCTTTCTCCTTGTCCCCGCCGGGCCCCTTACCTGGCTCTCTGCAGGGAACGGAGACACACGGCAGCCCCCAGGCTGCTGCAGGAGCTCTGCTGCTGGGGGGGGGCAGCCAGGGCAATACCCCCGGTTTTGGGGAGCGGGCGGGGGGGTATCACTGCGGGTGTCAGATAGAGGGGGAAGCCCAAGTTTAATCCCGAGCAGCAACGGCGCTGAAATTAGGGAGAAAAGGAAGGGAGGAAAAAAAGCTTTACGCCATAAATATCCCGTGAATTCCCGCCCCGACACCAGGGTTACATTTCGGGTCTTTAAAAACACATACGACTGAAATCAAGTGCTCCCATCAGCTCCTCTGGCATATTTACGGTCTCCGGGCAGGGCTCCCAGGCACAAATCCGGCTTTGACTTATAAAGGACCCGGCAAAGGTCAGTGCGGGGATGGCCGGGGGTGAAGGGCTCCTCTCCTGCGGCCGCAGGGCAGGGGGAGCCCAGCCTGGGGGCAGGGGGTGCAGCCCCCCCCCACCCTGCCCCGNAGGGCGGGGGGAGGCGGGGGAGGCCCGTGTCGTTGCGGGGCTTCGCCACAAGGCAGCAGCAGAAGCCCAGGATTGAAGCCAGGAGCCGAGCGCAGCGCGGTCCGGCCCCGGCCCGGGGGGAGCAGCAGGGCCGGGCCCCGCTGGGGGCAAGGGGGGACCCCCCCGCCCCGTCTGCTCCCCAAAGAGGGGCTGTGCTGGGCCCCCCCTAAGCGGGCACCCCAGCACCCTGCCCCTGGGGAGCCCCCGTGCCGGGGTGCCCCTGTCCTGGGGTGCCCCTGTTCTGGGGAACCCCCTCGGCTGCGGGCGATGCCCGGAGCACGAAGCAGGCTGGAAATGGGGGGCTGTTCTATCACCCGGAAAAATAATTTTCAGAGACCTTGGTCCCAAACCCTGGAGCTTTTCATTCTAAAAAGCCCAGGGAGGAGGGAACTGGCGAGAAAATATATTTGGGCAGAGTCAGAGAGGCACTAAAACAAGACCTGGGCGGTGAAACTGGGCTCTCCCAGTCTGGTGTCCTACAGGTTAGACTGGCCAGGTCCGACCTCTCCCAGCCTCCCCGGTCCCACGTCCCTTCAGCCCACACTCAGCCCAGCCCGGCGGATGCGGGATGGCTGGCAGGGCACTGGCAGGGCTGGCAGCCTGCCCCCAGCCCCGTCCCACCGGGCTCGGGGGGCTCCGATAACCCCCGGCGGGTCGGTAACGCCGCACTTTGCCGCAGCTTTGGGAGTAGCTGTGCCTCCGTGCCCCCGTTTCTGCTCGTGACGGGGGTGCCAAGGCAAGCGGACGGCCCAGCACGCTCTGCCCTTCCCCGCTCCTGACTTCATCGCTTTTCCTCTGCAGACTTTTCTAAAAAGTGCTGAATGAGGCACTGCTTCACTGTAATTATTTATCCAAAGGTGGGGGATGAGAGAAACACACTATGATTAAAAAAATTATTGGTAAAAGGAGATAAAATAAAGTATTGATCGTGTTGGCTGTATCCCACCTCTGGAAATATAAGAAAGTGACAGGGCTGTATAAAGAATGCCAGGTCCAAAAAAGAAGCTGCTTCTTATTACATCTCAGATACCCACCGAGTGATAAATCCAGGACGCTATAGATCAGGAGTTCATTATAAAAAGCACCAAATGTGGTTAATAAGATGTGTCCTTGGCTACAAATCCAGGCTGGCTCAGGGGCTCAGGATCCAGGGGGGACATTCGGACCTTAACCCAACCTCCAGCACCCCTCTGGGCAAAGCCTCTGACTCAGGATTTGGCATTTACCGCATGTAACCTGCTCCATGAAAATGGGGAGAAAAAGGCAAATTTTCAGTGCCAGTTCTGTGCCCCTTTAATACTAAGCCTTAAAATTCCTGCCTGGCAGAGGGGGAGCTGCGGAATAGCAGGGCCGGGCTCTGCAATCCCAATTCCCGGCATAGAGACAGGGCTGAGATGTTTAGGCAAAGGTGAGAGAGACACTGAGACCCTTGAAACGTCTCTCATCAAATCAAAACACTGAGCTTAATGGCTCTGGCTACCTCGGAGACCAATAAAAGCCCCAAAACCGGTTATGAGCCTGTGATCTGAGGTTAGAGGAAACCTGGCAGAGTGCTGACTGATTGGAGAGTTATTGGAAATAAATAAAAAGGTTGCATTAAACCTAACGGAAGGTCACAGCGCGCGCGTATCTCATGGAAGGTGACTGCCCTCATTACCCGTACCGGGGTACCCCCCTGCACCTTGGGGACGGTGCTGGTGATTTCAAGTCTCTTTGTGGAAAAGAGATTTATATAAAACTGATTATTGTTATTTTTGCAGCGGAGGAGCAGCGCATTCATCAGGGCCGCTCTGCCTTCCCCCACTTTCGGTCGCTTCACTTGAGGCACCTGCAAGCGACCCCCTTTTCCAGCCGTGAATTTGCTCAGGGAGTTAAAAATAAAATTAAAAAAAGGCAAATAACAGCCTGTGGGGGGAACGCAGCCACTGGTCAGTCCTTCCCCCCAGGACCTGCCTCCAACCACCCCTCACCCTGCCTGACCCGGCTGGCAGCATCTCCTCCCCATCGCTGGCGCATGCGGAGCCTTTGGCACGGGCGTTTCTGCTGACCCTAAAATTCAGGAGGACTTGGGCTGTACCCTCCTGAAGCCTCCCCGAGGTAAGATGCAAAGGGCATATTATCTCCGCAGGAGATACCTTATCTCTTACGATATGAGCACTCACTTTTTTAGCCTCCTTTGAAAATCCCGACTTTCTAAACGAGGGAGGAAACCCAGACAGGGCAGATGGCGGAGGCACTAAACCAAACTGAACCTCCAAAAATATGAGCACGGAGCAAAAAGGGCCCACGTAACTTCATATGCCACCATGTTATTCAGGTAGCTCCATATCCCACCACCCTGCATTTCTCCCTTGACATCCCTGTAAATTTTCAGCTTTTCTTCAGACCTTTGCCCAAAAGTCGCCGAGTCCTCGTAGGAAAAACATCAAAAATAAAATTCTGCCCAGCAGAGTCGAACTGGAAGCTCCTGACAGCTCAACTCCGAACAACCAGGGGCTGCGGCAAGCTTGATAATTTGCCCCAGAATCTATAAATCTGAAAACTACAAGATATATTAACTCTGTAACCTCGGTCCTTTTAACCCCAGGAGAGCTCTCCCACGGGAATGAAGCATCTTTTCATCTTCACGGCACGAAACTGAGCTGGGACAGGCTCACCGCAAACTTTCTCCTCCAGGAAGGGAGAGGGTGCGTGTTCCCCCGTCCCCGAGGACCCTCTCGGCATTGAGGGGAGGGAGAGGAACATCATGAAGAATTTGTAACCGTGCATGTAGAGATGACATTTATAGGGCTCTCAAATTGGAAACTGTACGTTTTATTGCACTCTCTGTCAAAAAATGCAGTTCCATCAGAGGCGAGAACGACAAGGGAAACAACCAATCAATATCTGGGCCTCTAATATCTGGACTGAAAAAAATCATTATCCTGTTACTTTTATTATGGCGTTATGCTTGAAATATGATAGTTTAAGGTTGTTTCCATTACCTCGACAATTTTTAAGGGGTGTTTCCCTCCCCTCTGCCTCCGGCTCAACTCCCTTTGGGCTGAAAATCAGAACAAGTCACCCCAGAGGGGGATAGGAAGGTCCTGGGGGTACGTGGGGAGCCCCACAGATCTCAACCACCACCAGAGAGGGCAGGAGGAGCCCATGTCCAAGCACGCGTGCTCAAGCCAGGCGGGGTAGATCTGAAAATGCTGAACCCAAATAATTCGGCACTTGCTTCGCCAACGCCCTCGTGCACCCTGTGGCCAGTCCCAGCTGCCACCTGCGGCGGCTCTCTGCTGGCTTTTGGTAGCATGCCGTTGCCACCAGCACTCCCAAACCATCGGCAGCAGTCGGGAGCGAGGAAAGACCATCTCATCCATCACCCCAGCACATGTCCTTGCCCCAAAGAGTTAATCTGCCCCGACATACACGGTGCTGTTAAGGACACAGCTGGACAAACTCACCCTCCCCATGCACAACAGCTCACAAGGAGACGCTCTGTCTTAACCTTGCAGGTTTTTCTTTCTTTGGGGGTAGTTTGGGGAGCGCTAGGGTTGTATTTAAGTTCTGGGTTTGCGTTTGGAAGATTATTGATGAAGTTTTGCATTACCCAGGCTAAAAGCCCTGAGCTGCTTCTCTCTTCCAGACTGTCTCGCTTCAGTCCCACAGAGCACTAAGTGGGCCCTTAATGAACAAGAGAAAGGTTATCAGGACCCGCATGGGGCTCAGCCGTCTGCTCCAGCGAAAATCAGGAGACGCCGCAGATAAGAGTTCAAAGCGATGCAAAGAGACAGCCCGTGCTGGCTGCTGCTCAGGCCGCCGTGCACCCAGGGAGCCGGTTCCCAGCACCGAGCAAGCAGAGCAGGTAAACAACCATCTCCGTGCAGCCCTGGAGCAATGGGCAGGAGAGATGCGGCGGTGAGGAGGCCCCCAGGCTCTGCTCCACAACCCCTCCAAGCCCCATCACGCATCCTGCAGAGGATGCTGGTACCCAGCACCTCCCGGATAGAGCCTGCAGCCAAAGGTGCTCCCAGCTCAGGGATACTGCAGCTTATAAAACACGGGAGGTTGGCCACAGGACTGCCAGGACAGCAGGGATGTGACCCCGGGAGCAACGCTGTCTACGGGGGGTCCGTGATGGAGGGACATAGATTCCTCCAGCCTTGGCTGCTGGAGACTGTGTGATGCATTTGGGTACCACCCGCAGCGTTTTGGTCAGGCTTTAGCAACTGGGGCAGGGTAGGAGAGCTCGCCAGAGCACTTAGACCAGGGAAAAACTCAGTGAATGAGCAAAATAGGCATTGGAAGCTGTCTGCTACAGGATGGCCCTGGAGAACACAGCTGGAACAAATCCCGTGGATGTATAACGGAGATTGTGGACGTATGACGGAGCTCATGGATGTATAACAGAGTTCAACAAACAACAAGGCCAAAAGCTCATAGAATGGAGTTGAAGATGCCCATCAGCATCTCTGACTCCTCTGGTACAGGCAGCTCCTCTTTTAGAGGACGGTCCCAAACGAGCTGTGGGACTCACCCATCAGAGGGACGTTTGCTGCCAGGGGATGCTGGCGGCGCAGCTCCTCACCGCAGAACGCAACCGCAGAGGATGTCAGAGGGAGATGCGGGACAGCAACCACATGCACACCATCACCAGGCCCACCATCGCCAGGCCCACCATCGCCAGGCCCACCATCGCCAGGCCCACCATTGCCGGGCCCACCATCGCAGCCACAACCCATGAACAGGCACCTAGCGATGACCGAAAGCTGCGAGGGATAATTACTGCTAAGCAGGGAGGAGGGAAAAGGTTCCCGAAAGCATTTTGTGCTTTAGCCTCCCCAGGCTGTGATAAGCACCAGGGTTAGCTGAGACACGCTTGTTTCTTGCCCCTTTTTTGAAGCAGTCCTGCAACGTGGATCACCAAGGCAGCAACGCGGTGACGGAGCTGTCCCCCGGCTGTCACCTCTCCCCAGGGCCAGCTCAGAGCTACCTGCCCTTCCCTGCCATCCCACCTCAGTCTCTCTCTCCCCGAGAAATTATATCAGGGCGTATAGATTCCTCAGCGGCACGATTTAGACGCCGGAGTTGTTTAGGTGGGACGCCCTGGAAGGTGCTAACCTCTAAAGGGTTTGCGGTTGAAGAACAGAGGGAGTCGGGAGCGCCAGGGCAAGGAGCGAACGTGAAGAAAAGACAGATCAATCCCAACGATTCATCATGCCAAGAGCTGTCCAAATAATCAAAGGCATCAGCCAGGTTGATGTATAGCTGATGTCACCGAGAGAGACCCTTAACAAGGCAGCCGGTACAACAGCTGCTGGTCAGGGAGTGCCTCAGCACACGCCGGGCTGGGGCACGGCGGCGCAGCCCATCCATCACTGACCCACCTTAATGGCCAACCTTATTAGTAAGCGTTCGCCGGGGCTGACAGCCCACGGCAGCCGCCCCTGCCCTCCCCAAAACAGCCCGTCCCACCTGGCAGGAGAGGGTGCTGGGGACGGGGCGCGCACCGGCCGGGCTCGGTGGGCTCGGCCCCTGCGCGAGGGTGGGCGCCGGTGGGGAACCGCGGGCGGTCGCCGACCATCGGGGCCGGCTCCAGCGTGGCCGAGAGCGTCGTGCACGTCCATAAAGCCCCGTCAGCGGTGGCAGGACATTGCTGCAGCAGCGCTGGAGGCAAGGGCCGTGGATCTCCGAGGCATCCCCCATCTCTCTGCACGCGGAATATCTGTCAGCAACGTGGGGCAAGGCCCAGCCGCGCTCCCGGCCCTGCTCTCCCACCCTGGCGTCGCAGGACAGGGCACGGGCCTGCAGAGAGCCAGTTCTTAGCATCGCGGTGATTCTGTAGGGCCGAGCTGGCGCGGAGGCTCCCAGACAATTCCGAAACCAAGGGCTCTCCCTCTGCCTTTGCATCCCTGCTGCCGACTCCACCGCATCGTTCACCCGAGCAGGGCTCAAACCTCTCAGCTCGCTTTTTCATGCCATAGGTGAGAGGCAACAGCTACAGCCTGGCCACCGCGTCAAGAAATGGGTTTTTCCCCCAATCTCTGCCCTCCCGTGGGTCCACTCGAGGACTGAGCCCGTGCACAAGGCCACGCAGCGACATTCGCCTGCTCAAGACCCCAAATTCCTGCTACGAATCCTTTGCTGCGCTCTCGGCAAGGCTGTGGAAGTGACCTGAATGTGGGGACCCAAAGCCCCAGGGACCGATGGCCATCGCCCAGCCAGGACGTGTTCCCCTCCCTGGCAGCCAGCGAGGGTGGAAGGGGCAGGAAAAGCTTTTGCTTCATTTCTTCCCCTATTTCTATTTCCCTGAGGAGCTTCTGCCCCTCCAGTGCTCCCCACAGGGTCAGCAAACCCCCCGGGGCTCCGGCCGGGATGCTGGGGGACGCATCGGGGACGGGAGCAGACCCCGACGCCACACACCAGCCCACAGAAAAACACGGGCTCCACTCACCGAGTCGGCAATCCCCGTGTGAAAACACGGCGGATTTACCAGCAGATGGCACTGCCCCCCCCACGGCCACCCGTGTCCCCGCCGCCCCGCAGCATGCCAGAGGGAGAAAGCATCTTCCCGTGTATAAATCCCACACCAGAAACGGCCACGTGTTTCCACGAGTGGGATCCTTTGCATGCAAAAACGATGCAAAAATCCCTTATTTTTCCTCATCTGGGGCAACAAGATGCGCTAACGCCTGCCATTAATTAATAACGTTAATGCAGGTGAAATACGTGGTGCTGCAACATCTTAAAACGTCCAGCCACCGGGCAGGCCGCGGGCCCTGCTCCCATCCGCCCCGGCGTCCGTAGGATGCTCAGCACCGCGGCCGAGCAGGCGCCGCTCCCGCCAGGCTCCGGCTTTCCTAAAATACCCTCTCTCCGCCGGGCCCCGCGTCAGGATCCCGTTGGATTAACTGGGGTCCGGCTGATTGCTGCAGTTTCAATAGCTTGTTCAGCCATCGATTGCCGTCATGTCACTGGGAGAAAAGGATTAATAATCGGGTGCTCAGGGTGGCTCAATACTGCTGATAGCGCCTGACAAACCAGCGTCGGGAGCACTCCCACCGGAACACTATCTATGTAGGGAAGCTGCAAGAAACATCATTCAGGGTTTCGCGGAATAATGATTAACTCCAGATCTTCAGCCTAGGAAATCCAACAAATAGTTTCTATTATTTCCAGATAAATTCTCTCTCTTCTTCAGTTCATCGCTGTTGCACACGCAAACCTTTTCACTGAAACCCACCAGGGGAGATGCATCTTCTCCTGTCTCTTCCCCCTCCTCCTCCTCCCCCAACCCCTTTATAATCCATCCCAGAGGAAGCGCACTGCTCCGTAACCCTCACGTCTCTTCTGACCCTCAGCTAAGGAAAACACATCCCCTCCCAAGGCCCCGACGCCACAGACGAGGAGCAGAGTCCCACCAGGTTCCTGTGCCGGGAGCGCTACCGATGTCCTGCCTGGCCTTGGGCACGTCACTTCTGCCTGCCTCCACCTCCCTGCCACCGCTCCTGCCTGTCTCCGTGGCAAGGGACGGCCTCGCACGCGTCTCCCGGGGACCCACGAAGCAGCGGTACGGGGCGGGAGCTGCGATGCCCCCAGACCCCGCCGCGTTTCCCACCTCGCTGCCATTATTAGCAGCCGGGACGGGGACCGAGCATGCGACAGCAGAGGTGGATCCCCAGCCGTGGAGGGCAGGATCCAACCTGCCGTCCCACCTTCAGCCTCCGTGAGCCGGTGCTGGGTGCAGCTCTGGTGACCTCCCTCCGAATAAAAGGAGGATGGGATTGGGGCAGTAAATCCCATCCCGGTGCACATCAGCCCGGCAGTAAATCGGAATCCTCTCCGTGCCCTCTTTATTATCACATTCACAGCATGAAGTTATGAGCTTCTTCACAGCTCCTGCTATAAAAATGTGATGGATGGCAGGGGAACCTCAGGGAGTTAATCTATTCTCCCATTAAATTTTACTTTAATTGGTCTTTGAGTCAATCAGAAACTCACTAGACAGTGAATTAAGAAAAGAAAAAGGGAAAAAAAAAATGAAACAGGGTGGGGGGAGCAAAAGGAGGTGCCTTTTTGCTGTTACTATATTATAACGCTGGATTAGCCTTCTAGAGAAAGGCAGGAGGCTGGCAGACCATGCAGAGAGGTTTCTGCATGGCTTGAAGTATCACTACGGAAAGGGAGAGAGAGTCAAGTAACGCCAAAAAAAAAAAAAAGCCTCGGAAAAGGCGGGGGCATCGATGAAATCCGGTCACCAGCAACAATAAAGCAGCAGCGAGCCGGCCCCGCGCGGGTGATGGGGATGCGAGAGGGAGGATGGAAATGGCATCGCTAAATAACCGACATCAATAACATTAACGTGGAGGCTGGGGAACGGGGCAGCGTTCCTCCTTTCTGGCAATCAGCGGTGTTATACGGCAGCAAAGCCCGGCCTCGTGGCAGGCGGCACCCGGAGCGGCTCCGCCGAGGTCCCGGCATCGTCCCCATCCCCGGTTCGCATTGGCACAGCCAGGAGCAAAGTGTACGGCTTGGGAAGGCGGGTTTGGTGATTGTGTATTAAACCCTTTGATGGGCCCCAGGTAAGGGTATTCAGGGTCCATTAACGATCTCCCAGGATTTCCCACCTTATTAGAGGAGTAAGAAGTGTGTCACCCGCAGAACAAATGCCCTAACAAAAATAAAAACTGCAGCGCCAAGAATAAAACCAGAGGAAAATGGAAGACAAGGCGAGGCTGCCTTCGCTCGGGAGCAGCGTGCCGGGGCTGACGTCTGAAGTTTATGCCCTGGAATATATGATAATAAGGTTTTATGGGAGTGAGCCCCAGGGACAGGCATTGTCTCTGTAAACAACGGACTTCAGGGAAAAGCTGAGGTTTGAGTAATGCGCTCAACCTTCGCTTACGATAATATATACGTGCATATATGCATATGTGCGTATGTATGCGCACACACACAGCGCACCTAGGGCAGCAAGCGCAGGAAATTATCACCCTGCTCTGCCTGCAGGACCCCCGCTGCCTGCGCCTGTTGAGAGCGCAGTGACTGGCAGCCGGGGGGAGAAACACTTTGTCCTGCGCTGGTACCGGTACCGACACCGGTAACTGGGGCAGGAGGAACCGGTCCCGGAGGCGGCGCGGCCCTAAGCAGAGTAACGCGTGTCTGGGGGCAGAGCTGGACCCACGGACACGGTCAGTGTTTGCGCTGGAGTCAAATGCTTCAGCCTGTGTGAGCCCGGTGGAACTGCGAGGGGTGCAGCACCCCCAGACCCCAGTCTCAGAGGGTAAAATCTCTTCCTGGGGACAGGGCCAGGCTCCAAAAGCTCCCCCTTTGGCCAGCGCAGCAGCAGCCAGCAGGCAGTGGGCTGGAGGGCGAGTTCACAGATCCCCGCTGCGTGAACCATCGCTGGCCGGTTGTGGGATATCATCACAAGTACCGCAAATGTTTCCTTTAAAGCCCTGTGCTCCTGGAGTCCCGTGAATAGACAACACACAGCTTCGTTTTTCTTGTAAAGAAAAGCTTTCAAACACAGGCAAAAGACAGAAAACAAAGCCACACGCCGCAGTTATGACATTTCAGAGCTAGGGGCAGCACTGTCTCGACCTGGAGGGCAATGAGGGGTGTGCTGGTGCAGAGTACCAGGGTGCACACATGACTCCATCTGCCTGAATCCACCTCCCAGGCAACACGTGCTCCAAAAGCCAAAAAGTCATGATTTTTCATTTTTGGGGAGGAAGAGGAGGAGGAAGAGGAAGGGGAAGAGCGGGGAAGGCTGGCTTGGGCTTTGGCAGTGCTCAGAGCCGACAGTTTTGCATTAGGCTCCCAGCTCAGGGAAGGAACAGCCCCGTCCAGGCTGTATTTCCGCATTCCCACGCCTCTCCAAACGGAGGACCCAGCGATGCTGCTGGCCCCGGCCTCCCCAAAACACACCCGCACCAGCCCAAGAGGCTGACGAGCACCCCAGGCTCCCTGCGCAGGATCCGTGCCTGACCCCGGGATGAACTCCCCAGCCCCTCGGAGCAGAGGCAGCGATGAGTCCCCCGGGAGCGTGCCCTTCGGCGTGGCTTTCGCGTGCGGATGGGTGGCAAGGGGGGAAGAGGGACGGAGGCAGCAGGAGCGGTCCTGGGTAATTATGAAAATTAGATCTTTCAAGCAGCAGACTTTAGGCTCGATTTGGACTGACAGCTCACGAAGAGCTCATCTGATGCCCTGAACGGGCAAACAGGGGTTCAGTGGCTGTGTGCCGTTCAGTCACGCACACTGGTGTTGTGGCTGACGTGGGGAAGGGGGGCAAGCCCCCAGATGTGCTGGAGGGGCTTTTAGGGACCACTCTGCATCCCACCGCCAGCTCTGCCCCACAGGAAAACGGGGCAAAGGCATCGCACACGCTCGCTCCATCGCCTCCTGCACCCCTCCGTGCCTGCAAGTACTCAGTGCCCAGCTCTCAGCTGGCTCAGATCTCGTTTCTGCTGGGGCAAACCCCAGGCTAACGTGCCAATGGCCATGAGGATTTGGCCCCAAGCTGGCAATTAGTTCTCCTAACAACCCACCGCCCATCCATCCCCTTCGCTTTGTACTTCATGCAGTTTACAATAAATCAGTGGGCAAAGCCAAGACCAGAACTCGGAAGCGCCTGGGTCCCTGTTCCAGGTTTTCTGGGAAGTCTCAGCAAAGGCACAATTTACCATCAAGACAATTCCCGGTGCAAAACGTCCATCGCCGGAGGCCCGGTGAGAAAAAAAGACACGATGGCCGCAGAGACACGATTCACCGTGATGGCAGGTTCAGCTGCCCCGCTGCTGTCGGTGACGCTCGGTGGCACCCAGGGACGCCCCAGGGGACGGTGCTCGTGCCTGGGCCACCCTTGGTGCAGCGAACGCCTCTGCCGAGCGCGCCAGTGAGCCCAAAGCGCTTGCGCAGCCCCGGCGCAGAGCTGAAGGGTTTAATGCACACGGGACCCCATCCTAAGCAGGAGCAGGATCTGCCCTGCCCGGAGCAATTATTCTCCTCTCCACTTTCCCCATCTCTTATGAAAGTTAGAGGCTGAGGCGGAGCAGAATAAAACCGCTCCCCTGCCCGGCGGCCGCCGTCCCCATCGCCTGCCGCCCTCCAGGCTCAGCAATGGGCTGCAGCGAGGCAATGAGCGCCGTCCATCAGCGCCGGAGCAGGAGCGTTCGAGGGGTGTAATTCTGCCGGAGGAGAATGGACTTCCCGAGCACATGGACCTAAACTGCAGAGAAACAGAGCCCTAAATCTCTGGCTGTAGATTTACGGCCTCCATTCTCTTTCTTTACTGCAAATACAATCCGGCAGTAATGGTCTAACACAGGAACACCATCACCAACCGGCTGATGGCTCACATAAAAGCAATGTCAACCAAAAACTATGAGTTTATAAAAGGGAACAAACCCTCAACAGTGACAAGAACATGAAACCCATTAACAATTTAAACACTCTCCATTTTTTATTCCCCACCTTGAAGCTATTACGGCTGATAGAAGGCTTCACAGCTGAGTTAACCACTTCAAGGGAGGGCTGCGCTCGCACGCACGTTCACACGCATAAAGAGTTTGCCAAGGCCGCGAGGTGGGAGGTTACGTGGTTTAAAACCATGCAGGGCTCTGCTCCTGCAAGACGCTCAACCACCCTCCCTTCCCCAGACCTGCTCAGCACCTGGCAGGATTTGGCCGCTTGCAATTTCCAAGGCTTCCGAAAGCCGCCTGGTAACCCCAAGATACCAAAAGATTATTGCTATGGTAACTGGAGGGGAAAAAAAAAATCGCAGGTGTGTTATAATTGTTTTTCCCGGCGATTTTCTTGCTGCTCTGGGTCTCTTTTGGCACCTTGTCATATTATGGAGCAAATATTTGTGGAAGCTGTTGTGGAGTCCCGGAGCCGAGCACAGAGCCAGCGCGGAGGAAAGGGGAGAGACCACCTGCTCGGGGAAGCTCGTACGGCTGCTTCTCGGCGAGATGTTGCAGAAAATACAGGCAAAACCCCACACGTTTGGGGGGCCGTTCAAAATCAGACCCAATTCAGCACCCAAGCGGTAAATGCCCCTGCATGAGGGCTCAGCGCCTGGTGCCGGCTCCCAGCGAAGAGCAGCAAACCTGCCAGGACACGGCTCCCGGCTCTCCGCTGACCCTGAAAACACCATTTTACCTCTCTAACTATCAATTTTCTCCAGCTGCAAAACAGGGATAACACCAGTTAACCTCTACTGTAAAGTGCTTGATAATCTTCAATGTAAGGTACTCTGTCCTAACGGGCAAACGGCTGAGATTTTTCCCTATTATTAGAGAAATGAAGCGGGGCTGATCCTCGCCCACCCTGATTTAGACTCTCTTGCACGAGCCGCCCCAGGAGCAGGAGCAGCTCCGACTCCTCCAGGTCTAAAAAAAGCAGCAGCTCCATGCAAGGTGCAATGCTGTTTGCGTAGGGGATATCACCGATCGTTAATCATTGATAAAACCAGGTGATTGAGAAAAAGAGCGCGGTGGAGAGGCTCGCTGGGCAGGCGGCCACGCTGCTCCCCGGCTCCCACGCGAATACCCCCGGAGCCCACTTTTCCAGGCTGGCTCCATAATCTCGACCACTGCACATCCTGAATTTGAGGCCGTGGGTGCGACCTGAGCCCACGGACCCCACCGGGTCCCTGCGGCACGGTCGTCCCCTCCCTTCCTTCCTTCCTGCCCCGGCCCCAGGGCAAACAGCGGGGCAAACAGCGGGGCAAACAGCGGGACCGGCTTGAAATCAGATCCTCGTCCCCAAATGGGAGGAAGTGGCACTGAAGGCTCCTGCCATAAAGCCGGTCCCATCCTATTGAAATGCTGGCAGATGGGGCCATAAACGTTTCCTCCTCCCCTCGCTAACAGCCACCGAGGCTTCAGATTCATCTTTATCTTTATCTTGCTGTCGGGTTGTAAATGCCTCTCGCTCCGTCTCTCGCAGCTGGGACGCGCCAGGCCAGCTCGCTTCCTCCTGAGGTTCATTTTAACCAGCAGCAGAGGGGAAAGGAGAGGGTAAGGGTGGAATGCAAACGGGCTCTGCAAGCAAAAAGGAAAGAAACCCATGCCTGTCTCATACGTGCGTTCATGAAGTCCCCCACGGGATGGAAGCAGGAGCAGGAGGACCTGCCAGCAGCTCTGATGGGGCCAAAATCAAAGCCACCCACAGAGCCGGGTACCCCCCCGTCAGCGCATCTAAATCACAGGCGACGTGGCGAGGATTAATGCACCCTCTTGTTTACCTGCGCCGATACGGGTTAGATATTTACACGAATAGCACGAACATCTGCAGCTTCATTAGGCAAGATAAAAGTTAAGGACTATAAACCTTTATGCTTCAAGTCGTAAAGCAGTAAGGGTCAGAAGGGAATTTCTAAATACAGGCAAGTTATTCCATCACTGTCCACCGCGGGGTTTTCTTGTTACTCTCCAAAGCAGCTGGTGCTTGGTCACTTGTAGGCATCGGCTACTGGACGAGGTGGGCCACGAGTCTGATGTGAGCTGGCACGGCCCATATTTCCAAAGTCTTCGTTTTATATTGCATCCCACACTTCCATGGTCTTCATTTTATATTGCATCCCACATTTCCACGGTCTTCATTTTATTTGTATCCCACATTTCCACGGTCTTCGTTTTACATCGCAATGGCACGCGAGGACCTCACGTAAGATCTGGGTTTGCTGTGTTATTGGGCGCAGAAACAGAGCGCGCTGCCTCTGTTCTGGAGACCTGGTGCTCCGCAGCTTTGTACTGGAAAAGCCATGTCTAGGCTCAGTAATTAACATTCTCTCAAGCAGAATGGGGAAACCCGTCACCTTTTTGACCTGGTTTTTCAACTTGTTTGAGGGTTTGGGCAGGGATCTCGTATCACACCAGGTACTTTCTGGCTCGCAACGTTCAGCTCTGGACCAGAAAGGACGTGGGTGTTTCTGCAGGGGAACAGCTTATTGGAAACGGCTGGAGCTCGCCCATCCTTGGCTGCACACACAGCTGCAGCCATCCCGGGGCTGGTGCTTTCCCGCTCTTATCAAGAGCTCGGGCCACAAAACCTCGAGTCTGAATTCCGCAGCCTAATTCCCTACTTTTTAAACGCCAAGAATGAATTTTCCATCCGAGCCTGCTGCCATATCCACCTTCTTATGACGGACCCCCCACAAAACCAAAACCCCATCCAGCCATCCCTCCACGCGCTCCTGGAGTAACCGGCTCGGAGCAGGCAGAGGTGTCTGGGGTCACACATCAAACTGCAGCTGGGTCGGACCCGGGGGCCAGCACCCCTACCCTAAACCCCGCATTTCCGCAGCCAGCAGCAAACTAAACAGGAAAGGAAGCCTGGGCAGCGTACGGATACGTTCAGCCTCCACATCCCACGAGCAGGAGAAGCCTGACGAGATGACGGCACTTTTGACCCCTGCGATATTCGTAGCAAGGAGGCGATCCTCTACAGCGAAGCTGCAAGCAGAGGGGAGACGCTGTGCTTCAAAGAACAAGTTCTGGATGAAGCAGCTAAACCCCCTAACTAATACGAATAGCGACGGGCTGACGTTAATTAGGACAAGTGGGCTCTTGCTCAAACAGTTTACTAAATGTTGCTTCGTCCTGCCCAGGGAATGGGTGCTCTGGACTGTTTTATTGCACCGGACCCCGACCTTTGATTTTACGAACAGCGTGTTTTGGAGGTATCCTGGCTAAACGGGGGAAAGTTTTGCAGGAGGAAAGGAGCTGACGGCACGCCTCGGCCGGAGCCCTGACGCAGGATGCTCCAGCTCAGCCCTGCCTCTCGGCTCCTGCCCGAACGGCCGCACGGGCGCGGGGACGCCAAGCCTCTGCCATCCTGGCGAGAGCGGAGCTGCCACCGCGGGCACATCGGCCACTTCTGCAAGGGTAAAATGGGTGTTAAGGACCGGCTGTGTCTCACAGGAGGATGCGGCATTTTAAGGCCCCTTGTATCTGGCACCAGATGTGCCTCGGCTCCCCTTGGGCTGGGGAGTTCCTCCAGACAGCTCCTGCCAGAGCGCCCACGCTTCTCCCTCGGTCCAGTGACACGTCAAGAGGTTTTACGCTGAA
This sequence comes from Balaeniceps rex, assembly GCA_013401315.1. Classification (NCBI taxonomy): domain Eukaryota; kingdom Metazoa; phylum Chordata; class Aves; order Pelecaniformes; family Balaenicipitidae; genus Balaeniceps; species Balaeniceps rex. The sequence continues at coordinate 47,669 of VYZW01046812.1, forward strand.
GTTTCCCATACTGACTCCCTTTGGCATCGAGTCCGCTGCAAAAATGATGGATTTGTTTACATCCAGCCATTTTTTCCCCGATATTTTACGCAAAGCAATAAAGCCGGGGTACACTTCTGCCGCAGCTGTGCCTGGAAAGGTTACCCATCATGTGCGGGGTCAGCCTGCGCCCGGACAGCTGAAAGGAGATGGGGAGCACCAAATAAATACCTTTGATGGGGAGCACCAAATAAATACCTTTGATGGGGAACACCAAATAAATACCTTTGATGGGGAGCACCAAATAAATACCTTTGATGGGGAGCACCAAATAAATACCTTTTTCAGAGGACCAAGGAGCTCCAACCAGTCTTTCCCACCACGAGCTGGAAACACGACAAATGCAAAGCTCTCTCCGCCTTGGAAGGTTTGAGGACTTGTCCCCTTGAATATTTAATAAACATGTTTTTTAAAGAAAAGAGTGTAAACACGGAGGAATTTATTTTTATCTTTTTAATTGTGGGAGCTTGCTCTGCGTTTGTGTTTTCCAGGATTAACAGCTCGAACCAGAGCTCTCCGTTTTCTAACTCTTCTAATTCTACTAAACATCCGCTACCCTGAAAGGACTCCACAGAATCCCATAAAACATTATTTATCTGTGTGCGTTAGCTGCACGATACTGTAATTTCCAGAATAAATGCTGGGTGTAAATTGTTGTTTATGTTGGAGTCTGACTGTCTTTACGAGAAACAAAGTGAAAACTGAATCTTCACAGCTTTATTTCTTCCGCTGAAACCTCTTCTGCAGAAGGAGAAATGCCTGGTGGAGCGCCTTAATGGATGGCTGTAAAGATTGTTGGGTTAAAACAAAGTACAGGGAATCACCTTCGTCCCCCCCTGTTACTGCCAAATCCTCAGCTGGTGTAAATCGGTGTAGCTCCAGTGACTTTGGTTCATCTGGCCCACGAGTGTCATTTAAATCAAGCTAAATTGAAGTGAAAGCAGCGCCGTTCACGTGGTTCTAATTAAAGGCCCATCAACGTCTCTATCGCAACCCCTGCCTGGTTAAAACCACGTATTTCCACACCAGTGTCCAGCCCCAAACCGTGGGCACAGCGACCCGAGCACCTCCCGCGTGTCTGCACCCCATCCTTGCAAGGGCCGCGAAGATGCTCTAGGGTACCTCACCCCAAAATGGGTACCACGACCCATTCCCTTGGTGGATAAGCATCTTCGGAAGAGTCTGCTCAGGAAGGACTTTGGTGCAGGACCTGTCCTCTCTGCTCATCACGCAGCTGCTGTGGAGGGCCTGGACTCACCCCATTTAACTTCTGATAACCCACGTGAGATGTCTCCGTTAGCAAAAACGCCTCCTCCTCTTGCCAGATGCAAACCAAGCCCTGGGGACGCCTCGCTCTGCCCCAAGGTCTTGGGGTCTTCACCCAGGCTCCTGTCCGATGGCCCGAAGTGAGGGAGGGTGAATCTGAGACATCCATCAACTACGGGAACGGAGAAGCTTGGCCTTCATCTTGACTTTCTGGTGGACGCGTTATTTCAGTCCCACCGGGTGAAAAGCACTTGCCAGAGCCAACGGAGCGAACTCAGGTGGGATGGAGCTTAGTTGGGAGGACCCGGTTTGGGGCAGGAGACGTGGTTTTGTGCAAGTCATACAACTGGTGGTGACACCGCAGGGACTTCGCTGCTCTCTCCCACCTGCGCTGGCCTTGCGTGCCCAGACTGGGAGCGTTTCTGGGCCGGGGCTGCCTTGAGCTTGGTGGCTGCACTTCAACCACACAAAACACAAAATGGCGCAGAGCTCGTCCTGCTCCCAGCTCCCGAAAACTGCATCCTTCAGCATCGTCAATGAACACCCGCTGTTAACGGCGTGCAAGGACAGGAGAAGGGGGCAGAGGCTCTGCCCCAGCTCCTCACACCATCCTTGGGCTGGGTGACCCCCAAGAGCTCCTGGGCTGTCCCATGGGAGAAGGTCAAGCCCAACATCTTCCACGCCACGGGACTAACCTGGCCCCCGGCAGGTTGTTTCCATGAGGACACCAGGCCTCTGCTCGTCCCTTCTCTGCTTTTTGAAGGAGCCCCAGGAGGGTCACGAGCCCCCCACCGCCCCGGTGCCCAGGGTGCTGCTGGAACGGCCATCACCGCGCCGCCGCGAGCGGCAGAAGATCAAAGTTCAGGGAAACTTTTGATGAAGTGCTCTGGCAGGCCCATCATCGGGAAGCAAGAAAGGTCAGAGAGTGGAAAAAATAATAAGAAAATATAACTGCTTTCTTATGAGGAAAATATTATGAGTTCTTCCCCTTTTTCAGCTTTTATGGAAGGAGATTCTGCCAGTTCCCTCAGAAAAAAAGAAGAAAAAGTAGTTTTAAAATGAGATTATGCACCTTCAGGGTGCCATTAGGAAGTTTTACTGTACAGAGATGACATGAAAGCTCTGGAATTAATATCCCTGAGATGCTTCAAACCTGCAATAGCAATTATTGTACTACGTGTCCCTGGATAAATAATAGGGCCATTCAGCTAATTAGCTTCAATGATTTCAGCTCCCTGTAAATTCTCTCTCACTCGGCTATAAAAATAACACTAGGCAAACTTTTGGTAACAGAAACTTCTTTCAGGGAAAAAAAAAAATAAGGGGGTTCCCCCAGCTCCTAATTCATAACGGCTGTCGCGGTAGCGGTGCGATTCCAAGGACTGGAAATATTAATAGGCTATAATAGAAAATATAAAAGGAGCACCATTATTAATTGCCATTTACTGGTAATAAACCTATCGCACCAATTTCTGCCCGCGCACATGTGCAACCCCATTAATTTCAATGGGTCTGCACGTGTTAATTGAGAGCAGAATTTAGTCCACTGGTTGTAATTAATTAATCAAGTTTTCAGTATGGTTTGCATACTTTAAATCTTTTTTTTTTTTTTTTTAATTATTTCACGTCTCCACATTTCTCTAGGTTTGACTTATGCAACAGGGGCTCCGTCCTCTACCACGCCGCGATTTACTCCAGGGAAGAGCGGGTTTTATCCTGCCATCGCTCATTTTGCACGGGATAAATTCACCGCCACGGATCAGCCCCCGCGAGCCCGTCACACGTACGCCTGCCCCGGACGCTGGTCTGGATCATTCGGACCGCATCCTGATCTGCACCAGCACCCCTTGACCCCCAGCACCCGCTGTCCCCCGGGACGGCCCCACCGCACCGACGTCCACCGCCAGTTTCTGGGTGTTTGGAGCAGTAAAATAACACTTTGTACGCAGGCAGCACTGCCTGCATCTACTTTCAAGCCCTGGTGCACCGAGAAATTTAAAGTACTGACAAATTCCCATCTAATTTCATGCGCGGAGTTAAGCAGGTAATTAAGTATTTCCTTCAGAGCCCGCACGGTTCTGCCTGTAAAAAGGCATGCCGTGGTGGTGGCACGTTGAGGGGGGGTTTTAAGGCTGGAACATGAAACGAGCTTTAAAGGCCAAATCTGAACAGGGATTTGTCATCCCCTCCCTGCGGAGGAGAGGGGACGTGGCCACTGCCTGTTCCCAAAGACCTCCACGTCTACAACGGGATGAAAATCCTTTGGGTTTCTAATTTGAAGTCAACCTGATTTCCAACGTAGCAACTAACTAAGAAAAACAAAGCAAAGGCACAGAGAACTTTAGGAAGGCAGGAAAAAAAAACAAAAATAAGAAAGCATCCCAAGCAGCTTCCAAGGCCAGGGTTTTTTGTGTGCAATTCAAAACAAGCAAGGCTCAAATTTTCAAAATAAAATAAAAGAGCGTATGCTCAACCCCCTCATAGCGGGACCCTCTGAAGGTCCCAACTGCTGAAGGAGCTCAGCACTTCCCAGGATTAGGAAAGACCCAGCAAAGCCAGGTGATGAGCGGTTTTCAGCAGAATACAGCCCCAAAGGCTCGGCTGCCCCGCGCCGGAGCCTGCACAGCCCCAAAGGCTCCTGCGGAAGCCCAGGGGAAGGGGGCAAAGGCAGAAGCTGGCGGCTGCGTGCAGGTGCAGCTCCCGGGGGCAGCGGAAGCCACCGCGTCCCCTCGCCCCTGGGTGGCACCAGCCGCCCGTGCCCGCGCCGGCCCCGCACGCAGACCTGAGCTGCGAGAAGTGTATAAAACCAGAGCGATTCCCCTAAATAGAAATTTATCTCAGGCGTCCCCCCGTGTCAGCACGGCGGCACTTTCCATCTCAGCACTCGACGTTATGGCCCTTGGTGGTCATATTAATAATAATCCTACGATCAGACACCGCACGATCCTTAAAGAACCGACCCGATGTTGTTTTAACGCTCTCACATCCCGTTCTCCTCGCTCCCCGTTAGCTGCACGGCTGCTGTGCTGCCGGCAAAAACACTGCGCTTTCGGCGGGGTCCGCACGCTCAGCTGATGAGAAATCCAGGCACCTCGCGCGGCGAGGACGGAAAGTCATAACATTTGTTTTGGAAATTTATTTTAGCCAATATTTCTCAATAAAATAAATTGTATAAATGAAATCAGACTGACACCGCAATATTTCCTAACTAGCTGGCGTCTCCCTGCAGCACTCAGGGACTGTCAGAAATTTTTCCCTGAGGTTTTCCCCGTTTATTTTATTTATTTTTGTAAAGCAGGGGGACGTGTGCAGGTTTTGGCACGGTCTATTTTTCAAATCAATGCAAACCTCATTACATAATAAGCAGGTTTTGCATGTTTCACCGTGACACATGCCTCCCGTTTCAGGCATGACTGCTATACATTCTGATGCCATTTTGGCTGATATGACAGCTTAAAAAAAATTAAAAACCCACTCCTGAAAATAATTAATTTGTTGCCCTCAACACCTTTGGAGGTCTGTGGAATTTGAAATTGTAAGATTCAAGCCCAGGTTCTGATGGGTAAAATTGCCTTTTATTTTTAAGCCTGGTATCGAGTTCTGGTCACCGCAAGGAAGACCAGGAAAGATTTTTGCACGGGTGACACCCTCTGTTATACGCATTGCAAAAAATTAGCTTAAGAAAAAGAAAAAAACGTGCATGGCAAAGACGCAGAAAGAAAATCTGTGCAGATCAACGTCACCAACAGGGATTAAAACCAGCCGAGCCCTGGGACCAGACACCAGCAGAGCGCTTGAGTTGGAGAAACAATAAAACCCAGATTTAATCTACCACGGCGGGAAGGGAGACCTTCATCCAGCCATGTTCATCGGCACCTTGAAGTCAGACGACTTCAGCGCGCGTTCGCCAACTGGGACCCGCCGGCAGCCCAGGGCTGCTGCAGGAACGAGCTGTCGGGTACAGCGCACGGCAGGAGGAGGAATGTGTTGTTCTCCTGTATTTTGCAGAGCAGCAAACAAAAGCCCGGCGAGGCTGAGGTCACATGAACCAGGTCTACGCCGGGTTTTGGTGGCACGAGAGCCTGGGCTGCTCCAGCACCGCTTGGTCTGGGCAGGAGCATCCTCCACATCCAGGGCACATCCAGAAAAGGGAACACCCAGGCTGCGTTATCGCTCGCCACGAGCTCTCCCCTCCACACTGGAGGACCGGCCCGTGCCCATCATCCCCATCACTCTGGCTATGGCCACGTGAAGCTCAAGGCACAAACCTGGAGGAAAACGGCAGCGCGGCAGCTGAGCAACGAGCAGGCTCCGTGTTGGAACGCGAGCGCTGGAGAAACGTGACAAATCTAGCCCCGCTCCTCAAGGGTTTAAATTTGTCACCATCGGGGTTGGATTGCTTTCGAGGGGTTGCGTTACGTGGGTGCAGCTTTTAAAAAGCAGGACAGGCTGAAACGCCTCACGTTGACCCGTTCACGTACCCATGGCCTTAATCTAAACTTTCCTGGATCTCATTCTATGAATAATTATACACACAGGAGGGCAGCTCATCAGCTGGCGTGAACTGGCTTCACTCCACCGAAGTAATTGGAGCCCAGGCCAGAACACCGCTTCCAGCCACGGTACGATGCCACTGGGGCCGAGCGGGCAGCGCACGAGGGCTGCGGGCAGGAGGCCGGGGCTTTATCACCACTTTGGGAGCAGCTCCGCTCCGACGGACGACGAGCCAGGACGCTTGCACTCTCTTGCCAGCTCCGTGCGTGTCTTTTGAGCTTGCTTAATTCAGTTCGCTTCTCTTTACCTTTAGTCTCCTTTTTTTTACGTAACAACACTACTGTCATCTTGAAAAAGCAGCTAGAATTGTGGGGTTAAAAAAAACCCCAAAACAACTCTCTGAGCATCACTGCACACCACTATTTATTCCATACTTCAAGACATCCATGGTGGCCAGTTCTGCCCGCAGGCACCCTCCCTTTTGCCTCCCCAAATCCACTTTCAGCCTCAGTCTCTTGCACACACGCTCATACTGCCCTGACCCACCCAAAGCGGGGGTACGCACCGGATAACCCCGCTCTTGACCCGAACTCCCGACAGCATCATCACAGATCAAGTTCCCGGTGCCCTTCGCAAGAGCTTCACCCACGTGAAACCTTGGCGTTAGGTCCCGCGCGAGGCAGCCAACCCGGCTGCGTATCGTACGGACGTGCGCAACGTACGCACGTGCGGAGGGGATCCTCGTGGAGGGCCGGGGGGAGCAGGGCCGGGCGGTCTCCATCCCTCCCCGCTCCACCTGGATGGCGAGATTTAGTCCCACAGCCAGAATCAGAGAGTATCGCCGACTGCTCATCTCACCAATCAATTTTTACGGCTGGAGAGGATAATAATGGTAATATCAGTATAAAAAAACCCCGCAATGACCCATAACAGTAACATATTACAGCTCCTTTTAAATAACTGTGCTAGCTGCAGCTTCTTTGTTTCTCCAGCAGCAGACAAGCCGAGGCGCCGGGACCATCTCCACGTCTCCGGGATGCGCAAGCACTCCCAAAGCGAGGAGGATGCCTTGGGATGGGGATGGGTGCGCGGGGACGAGTGGCCCGGCCGCCGTGGGAGAAGGGCTGGGAGAGGAGGGTGGGATAAGAGAGGCGAGCGCTCCCCCTGCCCCAAGGCAACACCAGCTCGATCTGGAAAAATTAGGCTGAGATTTAACCCTGCCCTTGTTCCCGTGGCCCAGCAGAGCATCCTCCGCGGCGGCTCCTTTTGATACGGAAGCGGCGGCGAGCCCAACCACAGCTGTACGCCAATGGAGCAGAATGCGCAGCTTAATTTCCGACACCCCCCGACCATATGCTGCGTGGGGAAAACCTGAAGACAGCGTTTGACTGTAACACCAGGCACCGGGAGAGAGAGCGTTCCCTGGAGCTAGCAGGCTTTTACTGGGGTTTCTCGGTGCTGTAGGAAGCAAAGTTCTCCCTTGCCATGTGCAAAGCAAATAAGTGAGAACACAAAACTCCCCTCACCTCCGCTCCCGAAAGCATGGAGCGGGGAGGACAGGGCTTATTTTACAGCGGGATGTTATAGACCCCAATGAAGGGAGCAGCGAGGGAAGACTGAGCAGCTTTTCATTCCAGGCACTTGATAACAGGAGGACGAACGACACAGGGTTTAGCCTCGTTGGGATGGGGGGAAGAAAATTAAAGCCACTGCTACTTTCTTTGCGTGACGTTATGTTGAAGTAATTAGCTCAGCTGCTCAGATCTCCGCAAAAAGCTCCTTAAAATGCTGGACTTGATTTCCAAGTACAATAAAGCACCTTTTCGCTTTCATGTCAAAGGGCCCGGTGGCTGCCCTCCATCCTAAGCACGTCGTTAGCCCCAGGGTACCTGGTACCCAGCGCTCCCGCACCTCCCGTGCAGCATCGCAGCCCTTCCAAGGGCTGGCCTCTCCCAGTCACTATTGCACACAAATACTCAAAAATCTTTAAAATTTTTAAAACTGTTGTTTAGAGGGTTGAAGCCCTTTTTTTCTTTCATTTAAAAATGGGTCCGGATCCAGAGTATTGCTGTTTACTTCACCGGCATCGCTTCGGGTTTACACTTGTGTAACAGCAACAGCAGAGCCGAGCCCGAACTGTGCCAAAGAGATTGGAAAACAAACGAGATGAGAATGTAGCAAAACACACACAAACACACAGAAATACACACAAACATCCAGAAATACACACAAACACCCAGAAATACACACAAACATCCAGAAATACACACAAACACACAGAAATACACACAAACACCCAGAAATACACACAAACACATGGCGTGCCTGGAGCTCCTGCACTCCCCGGTCCCAGCTCCAAACTCTCGTTTGCCCTCACGAACCCTGCTAACGCCCTCGCTTGCCGTGGATATGATTTTAAACGGTGCTTCCGAGTGACCCCCGAATTTGCACACACAATAAAACCTAATCTGCATCTGCAGGCTGTGAAATAGTGCGGGGAGGCACTATTTCCCCCGTACGTCGCGCACCGCTTCGCAGAGAGCAGATACCACCCGTCCCCTTCTTCCCACAAGCATCCCGAACACCAGAGGCCAAACCGGGCTGAAAGAGCTGCTCCGGCAGCGGCGATCAAGCTGAACAGAAGAGAAGAAAATGCAAGAGAAGGGATCTTAAAACCACCCCAAGTGTGCTGCTTTAGGGGGGCTTCTCTCCTGCAAGTGCTGCTTTTAACCCTGTCCCTTGTTCCTGTGCTGTCCGTGCACCAGCCCCTGCATCGCTAATTCTCTCTCCCGCATAATATCGGCTTCATTTCAGAACATTTCCCCAGCCCTGTTTCGGCACAGTGCAGCTCCCACACAGCCACACAGAAATCCTGCAAAGAGGGGATTTAGACTTTTCTGAAATTCCCACAAACACCCCCAGCCCCAAGCCCGCGCGCGGCCGCGTCTCAGGACCCGACGCCCTTCGCCGTGGCGGGGTCGCCCCTCCATCCCACCGGGACGAGGACACGGGGTCCAGCCCCCGGGACTCCCCTTGCTCCAGGTGGGCTCCTGGTATTGTTTTTAGCATTTAATTGCTAACAAATAACGAAGCCAGAGCAGGGGGATTTCATTAGCGCAGAGGCGTGGGTGCTGCTTCGTTCTGTCACCACCGATTTCACCGATTCCCCGTAAACCAGCCAATGCTGCTGGGGACACATTACGGAGGCATTTAAATGAAAAAGCCAACAGGGTGCCCGTGCTGCAGAGCCAGGTATTAAATATATAAGCAGCCCATTTAAATCCATCTACCGCCGGTACCTCCAAGCGCACCCAGAACCTGAAGCACGGGTACCTTTCGGCTTTGTGAAGGACGACTCCATTTGGCACAGGAAGATCCTACTCAAAAATTCCCTTATGCAAAAATTTTAAAGTGGGGAAAAAAGTTCCTTTTATTTATGTATTTATTGCCAAATGATCGCATGTGAGAGAGAGAGGGAGAGGAAAAAAAAAAAGTGTTTATTTTAATCAAACCCAGAATATTTAAGCAGCTGAAATGGGTTTATTTTTCATGTTAAAAAGGGACGTTTTGAAAACACTCCATGAAACAAAAAAAATCAACCCAAAATGCCTTGATCACAAAATAAATTATTTAGCTCTTATATAAACCCCGGCATGAAACGACAAACATTTTTGTCACTTTTGCGCAGCCCTGATTACCGTGCATTATGCTTTCTAACAGCTTTTCCTAGCATCATCACTAATGGATTTTATAACATGCTTTATAACAGGTTATTAAGGAATATGGCTATAGCTGGTAATCGCTGTATAATATGAATAAAGCATTTAAGAAACGGCCCCTTCATTTAAACTGTTAACTGGGAAAACTGTCGCATTATAAATAACAGAAGCGAGAGGCATTTCTGGGGAGGGCTTCCATCTCCAGCCCTGCAAAAACGTGCATTGCACCTTCCCTCCTTCCTTCCTTCCTTTTTTTTCTTTTTTTTAAGACTAAAACCCGTTCATTCATCATTATTCTTAAAACCTACTTTTGCTGCGATGCCCACAAGAAGCGAATCCCTCGGGACTATTTTCTTTTATATGATGAGTCATTTATTTTATACAATGGTATCATAAATTTTAAAAAAGTTCAAGCGCGCTGTGCATGGGCCATTGCCAAGTAACCGTGTCATCTCACGGCTGTGTTTACGGTCTCTCCTTCCCCACACCTCACTGTTTTGTCATCCCGTCACTGAATCATTCCGGGCTTGATCCTGCTCCCATTTAAGTCAGTGGCAAAATTCCCATTGACGTCAATATGAACAAGAAATGAGCTATCTGGGAGCGAGATGATGTATGGATGTGGATGTATATATCAAACCGGGGCCCGGAGTTGAGTATCTAACTAATAATAAAAAATTATAGTCTGCTGTGATAGTAGGGGAATAGTAGGTGGGCTTGGGGAAGCGAGGAATAAAATTAACATTATAATTGGGCAGGTATTTATAAATCTGCATCCTGGAGGAGTTTTTAAATGTCCGTTAAAAAGAAAAAAATATCGACCCCCGCAGCTAAGAGACCGGCTGCGGGTTTCTGTGGAGCGCTCACCCCGGCCCTGCAGGTGCTCCCACACCCTGCACCCAGCACCCCGCACCCTGCACCCCGCATCCCACAATCCGCACACCACATCCCGCATCCTGCACTCTGCATCCCGCACCCTGCATCCCACAATCCGCATCCTGCACCCCGCACCCTGCATCCCACAACCCACACCCCGCATCCCGCACCCCGCCCCTTGCATCCCACAATCCACACCCCACATCCTGCACTCTGCATCCCGCACTCCGCATCCCACATCCTGCATCCCGAACCCCTCACCCTGCATCCCACACCCTGAACGCCGCATCCTGGACCCTGCACTCTGCATCCCGCGCCCCGCATCCCACAATCCGCATCCTGCATCCCACGATCCACATCCTGCATCCTGTACCCTGCACTGTGCACCCCGCATCCTGCACTCTGCATCCCGCACCCTGCATCCCACACCCCACACCCTGCATCCTTCACCCTGCACCCCGCACCCCTCACCCTGCATCCCGCACCCCGCAGAGCCCCGGCGGGTGCGTGTCAGTCCCGGCTCCGCAAGCAGGTGGCAGTGGCGACATTTCCCGACGAGGCTTCTCAGCTGGAAATGTCCAAAGCGGGGAGAGGAGGGGGGAGAACAGCCCTCGCCCAGGAACAAACACACAAAAATAAATAACATCGCGAAACGTTAACTTCTTTCCCTCTATCAGATCATTGTTAACAGCTAATAAAATATCAGTCTGCAGGGACACGAGATATAACCAATACCCTAATAAAGAGAGTCAAAGAAAGGAAATTAGATCTGCCGGGTGTTTATACCATTCGGATAAAGTGATGGATCTGAAGATTTGGACAATCGCTCCCTAAAACGTTAAAAGTGGAGCCTGCACATGCCAGCAGGTCGCTGAGGCGCGGAGCCGGACGCAGCTCTGCCGCAGCTCAGGTTTCCTCCTCTTCTAACTATCGGTTAATGTTTTTAAAAAGGGCCCATTAGCAAATGCCACACGTAAAATGATTCATTGGTGGGAACCCGTATGAAAAAGTATTACGGTCTCTGCTCCTATATTGCAACGTAATTAATATCAATTGAATTAATCACAGCGAGTTAAGTGAAATGTTATTAAACAATGCGGACGCGCAAACATCGTGGCATCCCCCTTCAGACAAAATGTAACGTTTTCAATATTTGCCTGCAGCTGCCAACAATAAATCCTCTTAAATTTGCCGTCCAAGGTCAGCGAGTGCGGGAGATGCATGTATATGATTTTCCAGTTTACCTGCTAAGGAGAGAGAGGGGTCAGTAAATTATACTCCCAATTCAGCCTAATTGAATAGACTGGTGGACATCAGGCTCGGAGCTGGAGGGAGCACGAGGACATACTTGACAACATATATCTGTCACCGACGACAAGAAGAGACAGGTAAATGGACTGACAGAGGGGAAAGATATACCACACGTATAAAAACCGCCCTGTGATGAGAAGAACAAGCGTTAAAGGAAGAATAACAGAGCCACCTCCATTATCTGGAAAGCAACTTCACTCATTTTTTTAATTAGTGGAACCTGCGGCTGACAAGGGAGGGCAAGATTGAAGGCTCGCTGGGAGCTCATTACATATTCTCATCCCGAAATGGGTGGCAAGAGGCAATGTTTTTAAGCAAACCCAGTTGTGTTTCTCTGGAGCAGGACAACTTCCAGGATTTGCCAAATGGGCAAAGGATGACAGGTTGATGTTTTTGAGAAAAATGGATTCCCAGTGCAAATCTGTTAGAGCAGCCAAAGCAGCAACCCGGGGATTACACAGTGTTTGCTCTTCTATGGGGCTTTTATGCATAGGTTTCGAGGTTCTTTATATGAGAAGGCTTAATGGCATTAATCCCGTTTCACAGATAGAGAAAGCGAGGCAAAGTCATTTGCTCAAAATTACTCAGTTGAGACCAAGAACCAATTGCTCTGACGACTGTTCCCGAGCCCGAACCGAAGGGATGAGCAGAGAGGAGCCGCGAGCAGACGAAGTACGGCGAGAAGTGGACTGACGAGCGGGGAGGGGAGACGAGGTATTCGTGGAAGAACTCCAAGTTGGGTCCCTTCACAAGTCTGATCCAACGATACCCAAATCGCTCTACTAGACCTTGGAAAAAGCCATAGTGGTATAGGGATCGAGGAGAGGAAGGGAAACCAGGAGCCACAGAACTGAGTATCCTACTCTACTAACGCAGCAGTGCAGAAATACAACGCGTACACTTGTCTTTTTAGAAGAGGGCTAGGAGAAGCCGAGTCAGTCTTCAGCAAATGTTCTCAAGCCAGCACGGCTGCAAATTCTGCTCTAAGGGGGCAGCAGGAGGGACATGGGAGAAAGGCAAGGAGCAAAGGCAGCTGGGCCTCCAATGAACAGGTCTGCAGCCACGTCCCAGCGCACCAGGCTGGGAGGGAGAGGGGGAAGCACCTTCCCAGGTCCCAGGCTGGACGGGCAGCCTGCCTGGAGACACACAGGTTTTCCACAGCAGACGCTCTTTAGTCAGGAATTTTTCTTTACATTGAGCAGCTCCTGCCACAGCACATCAAAACACAGTGGAAATGTTAACCAGTTACTCCTGGGAAAAGGGAAAGTAGGAAGAGGAACGTTGAACGTTGTCATCCGGTTTAATCGATGAGCAAACCAAGGCAAAACACGTTCCACTCTTGTCTCGAACTCACCAGCAGCGTTCAAACAGAAACCAGCCATCTTAACTATTAATCTCTCTTTAAGCCACAGGAAAACATATCTGCTTGCAGCGCTACACAGCTCACTGTGATGGAGCCCATAAGCTTCATATCCTTCGCTGTGTCATTAACGGTAGGGTCCAAACTAATGTTTTCAACAACGTTCTGGTGAACAGCTGATTAAGCATCTTTCAGTTGCCCAACATTCCTGGGCCCTTCCCAAGATATCATGGTCCCAATAAAATGTTGGAGGCCCTTGAAGACAAAGGGCAACCTTGAATGGACAGCAGCAGTTAGCCTGTTTGGCGGTCATCACCATTTTAAACATCAAGACTAGAAGATCAGAAAACTGCTGATGGGACAGCAGGACGTTCTGGCGCTTGCAGGTGACAGAAATGGCAGAATGCAGTCTGAAATAAAGCTGCAAAGGATCCTGAAATCCAAACACCACAGGAGAGGTCTCCCTCACTAGCTATGGATCAAGTTAAAATGGTGGCACCCCATCTTCCTGTGACGGCATCTCTCTTTATGACCTGCCAGGGCATGCCCTGATGAAGAGGATGCCCAAAAGGCTGCGCTGTTGAAGAAAGCTCCATCCTCACCACCAGATCTCAACCTCTGGTGCTGGTGAAGAGCCTTGACCACAAAACATGGCAATTCTTCCACCTGGCTGAGAGCAAGACCTGGGACTGGCCTGTTCCTCCCTGTCCTTCACAACAGGGACAGCTTCAGAGAAGCTCTTCCGACCGGTGTCTCACACCATCACCAAGAAGCTCCCCAGGCACCTGGAGAGGATGAGCAGCATCGCCAGCTCAGCACGTTTGGCTCCCGCTGCCCTCGGAGTCCCAACTCCTGAAGTTACAAGACTGCCTGAGGATCTTGGCCATCATTTAAGCAATGGTCTGGCAGCCATGGTTGGAAAGAAAGTTGGAAACCAACGCTTCTCAGTTCCACGGTGGACAAAAAGCCTGAGTATTAAGACAATCTGCCCTTTTTACTCCATGTCCAGTTCTGGTGGCCTGTCTTGTGGTACCATGAGATGAGAGAGGGCTGATATTAAAAATGCGAGGGGGGGCACCACCGTTACAGCTCACTTACAAAGTGGATAGAAAGCAGGGAAAGTCTTGTGGTTAAAATTTCACAACTAGAAGAGGAGCAGGTAACCGTGGCCACCCCGATGGATGTGAGCCTGAGGCTCAAGCTCTTCCTAACCCGGGGCAGATCTGGGGACCTCCCTCTGGCTTTGGGCTCTGCATGTGGCACGGAAAATGGGGACACAGGAATCACCAAATTCACGGAATTTTATGGACAATTTATATTTACACAGTGCTTTGGAAGGACGTTCTAAGAGCCCATAAGGTACCACGGGAACACACGTGAGGCGCTAGAGGAGACCAAGCATTGCTATTACCGCTCTGGGACTTTCCTCCATGTAATTCCAACGTAGTCAGTCATTCAATTTTAATCATAACTAATGCAATGCCTTTTACAAGAAGAGGTCGTGCTATATTCTAATCCATTTTGTAATTAAGCATAAATTTTAAAGAATCAATTGAACACAGTGATGAACTCACAGTTTACCCAACGCCTTTGCTGCCAAAGGGTGTCCCTGTGCAATTAAGAGGCTTAAAAAGACCTGGCTAAAGGACGGAAAACGCTCCCGACCTCTGGCACGCGGCCTTACCTGGGAAGCAATGTAAGGAATAAAGCAGCAATGGCGTAAAGATGAGGTGGAGAGGCAGGAGGCGTCTTTTAAGGACATATTTACGAAGAGAGAAGAAGAATGATCTGACTTGGAACTGAGCAGGAAAGGGAGGGGTTTGCCCCTAAAAGGAAAATCTTGCGAGGTGCTTGGAAGAGACGCTGTTGGAACTTGAGCGTTATCGTTAGCTTTCATTTTGGGCATCTTCCAGTTCCTCCAGTTGACGCCTTTCCCACCGGCCGGAGTCAGGGTGGGCCCGGTCCTGCGCACACTGGTGGGAACGGTCCCTTCCGTCAGCCAGCGTAAAGTGCTGGGACTGGCCAGGCAGGCCCGCGGTGGGAGGTATCGGCGGGGTCTGGACAGCGACGTGTTTGTCTGGTTTTGATGAAGTAGCAAAAGAAGCATAACGAGCCCCTCAGGTCCGACTCTCTTCCCTGTCCAGGGGAAAATAATTTAGCCTGAGAACTTGAAATTGGAGTCGGGAGGAGATGAGATGTCTCTCTCTGCAGTTTTGTTAATTTAGACTGGACTTTATTAGGGATGATTTTAAAATATAAACATTTTTAACCAGAGCCAGGATTTTAAATGTACTAAACAGTCTGGCTGCAGGAGTTTGGACCGCTGCAGAAATCGCTGCCATTTGCAAAAATTTGGACGCAGACGCTGGGATGATTTCAAGCATCTCCACCCCCCAGGATGAGCCCTGCATCCTGGCTGCGGACTCGGCTCCAGCTCCACCACCTGCATCCGTCGGAGGCTCAGCGACCCAGCCGGCCCCCGCGCCGCTGTCGGCAGAGGGCAATGAAGGCCACGCAGAAAACCCCACGCCAGCACCACCCAGAAGACAGAAAGCAGAATTTTTTCCATCCCGATTACAAACCGCGCAGCCCCCAAGTCCGTCTCCTCTCCCAAATCTAGGCTCAGATTTCTTCCCCATCTGACAACAGCGTTTTCTCGCTCGTGTTGACGCAGGGCAGAGCAGAGCAAAGCCTCTCTTCCCGCACAAACACTTTCTTTGCAGCAAATGCTCCCTTCACGCACACAAGCGCCAGCCTCCCCAAACTCCCCCTGCGCTCGCGCTGGCCCTGAGGTCAGGATCCGTCCCTCCGTCTATTCATCAGTGCGGGGTCCGGGGAGATTGCATTTTCTTTCTTTCTAAAGCAAAGACGAACGCTGCCCGCGCTTCAGACCCTCGCAGCCCCGTCCTCAACGGCAATACTATGCAAATACAGTTGCTAAGGAGCAAACATCGCTCTCCCCACGTCCTCCTAAAAATACTAATTAAAACCAAGCCAGCTCGCTCTCGCGGGGTACCAGAGCGACGCGAGGCAGTGAACTCCACGCGGCCAGCCATCGGCATCGGGAACAGGCTGGAATGATTTGGTTTTGACCGCCAGATGACCTCGAGGGCTGCCCGGCCTGATGGACAGTCGGACCATTAGTCCTTTTAACACACATTCTTTTCCCGAAACGCAGACATCACTCCGCTGGTTCGCAGAGAGAGAGCGAGCACCATCTAAACCAGCCATGACCCTGCCCGCTGGGTTATGGGCCCTAAGGCGAGGGGGAATTCATTCGGGGAAGGCAGGCGACAGCTCGCCTTTCACAAAGAGCCCCCGAAACCCCAAGCATTCTCCCCAAGCCTGAGAAAACCATGACACGGCACGGCAGCCCCGGGAAAGGAGGGTACGGAGCTCCATGTTCCCGTCCCTGCGCCCCGCAACAAAAGGGAAGAGGCAAATCTCTCTTTGTGTTTCCCGATGCTGGGTTGTTTTTTTTTTTTCCTAACCCAAATAAACCCTAAACATCCCTCACGGTACCGATTGGGAACGGCCATGCTGCTCCATGCTCTTTTATCAGAGGACGTGAAATCCCAATTCCTTTTATTTGCCCCCCTCTCCTCTACCGAGGCGTAATTTTTTTGGTCTTATTATTCCAAGCAAAATGAGGCAAGAGCGAATGAGCCCTGCTGCTAATAGACCAGAACAACCTATTAATCCAGAGCAAAATTAAGCAGCGCAAAGGTTAGGGAAACCAGAGTCTTGCTGCTTTTTAACCTCATAACCGAGGCCTGAGCCTACAGCCTACAGATGACGAGAGTTTTTTCTACTGGCTTTAACGAGATTTGGGCCAGGTGCAATCGAGGGTCCGTAGATATCTGGAGGGGTTTTGCCTAAATAGAAGCAGAATTTCAGCAATATCTTCATTTTTCTGCCACCATGCTGCAAGACCGAGAGCAAACCGCTAGTGCCCGCAGCTGCCTCAGTTTCCCCAACTGCAAAATGAGGACAATAATTAATCCTCCTTCTCCATCAGGTTTGTCACCAAGAACATCTATTAAGTGCTCCAAGACTCCCAGATGGAAGAGACTAAACCCACAAATTACTACAAGTACACTGTTATCGCACACATTTACTTTGCCTGAACCAGCGGCTTAAAAAGACGCTGGATTCTGCTGGCAAAATGAATGCAAAACAACAAAGTACGCTTTGAGGCGGAAGAGCCAGCGCAGAGAGGGATTTTCTGCCCCCTGCCCCAAAGAGATGATTCATTCCATCTAAAACTAAAATGAGTAAATAAATACAGATGCCAAGCCCACAACACGGGGGCAAAAAAAAAAAAGAATACACATAAAGCTTTTCCTCTCCCTTTTCAGAGGCTGCAGCAGACAGAGCCTTGCCTGTCCCGAGCCCGTTTTAATTTCCCTCTTGGGATGACTGACAAGCGATGCTGAGCTAAATGAGGAAACATCTGTTTGACTTTCCCAGAGCTGGCACTGGGTGCCGGAGCCTGGCTCCTCAATGCCACTTGCACAGCCCCAGCCTCTCCTCGGGAAGCCGCCCAGCCGGGGCAGAGGCAGCGGCTCGGGGGCGAAGCCTCCGGACTTTCTGGTCACTCAAGAGCGAAGCTGAGAAAGGAGGCTGCGTCTGAAACGCAAGCGCTCGGCCCGTTTTCCCCGTGCTGGGAGAGAAACCGAGTTGCAAAGGGCAAAGCCGGGCCCCGTTTCCCCGCCGCAGCCCGTTCCGTGCTGGAGGACCAAGAACACGGGGAGCGTTACAACTCCTCTTAACAGGAGGCAGAGAGAAGCTTCGGATGTCTCCAGCCTGCTCTATGTCCAGGAAAACCTTCCAGGGGCCTTTAATTATTTTTTTAAAGTCGCTTCCCACAGTCCCTGACATTTTGCAGGCTGCTGGCTGTTTGTTTTCTCTCGCACGGTGGCTGTACAGTAGAGTGTGCCTGACCCCCGTGCTCCGGCGAGGAGTGTGTCTAATGCTCCGACAAGGTAACCTTTTCACTGGAGTTTTCTCGGGTGACCCCAGAGTCCCATCTGTCCGAAGACTAACTCCTACGGCATGTGGAAAATGCAGCTGGCCCGGCTCCAGAATGCCTCCTGCAAGACCGACCCATCTGCATCTTCTCTGCTTTATCCGAGTTTGCAGTATGGCACATCTCCCCCTTCTCCCTCCGCACAAGCTCAAAAATTAACTCTTTCTGCCCAGGCAGAGGGTTTAGTTTGAGCAAAACGAGGTGGGCACTAGGAGCAAGTTCAGACTGACTTCAACCTGCGCAAACCCGCAGCGACTTAAGCTAAATTATACCCTGAATTTACTCTGCAGTGGTTAAGAAAATAATCCGGCCCTTTATTCCCTCCCTTCCGCCAAGAGGGTTTATCCGCCTCATCTCGTCCCCAGTCCCTGCTCAGCAGTTGGCAGAGCCGACGCTGCCATGGGGACAATAAGATGCTGCTGGTGTTGCTTAAGGGAGAAGCCAAGAACGGAGCGAGTGCTGCCCGGCTGCGGCCATTACTGGTAAACGGCAGCCGGGAGGGATTTTAGGGAAACGATCGGCTGGGTGGGGGCTGTGCCGTGGAAGAGTGCGTTTCCACTTTGATGAAAACAGCAGCGCGCCTTGGTTCTTTGGGGAATCTTCTTAATAGTGAATTAGTGGCTGAAGATCTCCAGAGCACGACCAGAGGGATGCTCAAGCCCGGGAGCGTGCAGATTTCCAGCATCAGCCTCTGTTTGGGTTGCTGCACGTTCTAGCAGTCAGCCAAATATTTGCAGCCGCAGCGAAGGGCAGAGAAATCCTCAGCCTCGAGTTGAGAGTCGATGGGCGCAGAACGGTGGCACTCAACGACCGGCCTGCCATTTAAAACCGGCTTAAAATAAAGGAGGAAAACGGCAAAACGAAGCCGCGTTTGCTTCATCGGCTCCTTGCCACCCCATCCTATAGTTTGGGGATTTCCCTCCACCCCCCCAGGAAACCCTGGGTAGCCCAAGGAACAAGGATTCACATTCAGCTACGTTTGGCCACACTTGCGAAATTCCTGGTTTTCTGCTTCATTTAGATGAGTAACATTTAAAAACAAACGCCAGCACCGACTGCCAGCGCCCACAAAGCTGTCCTTGCAACGTGGGGCGACGGCGCTCGCTCCTCCGCAGGCTGAGTACACCTGAGAGGGTCAGAAAACCTCCCGGTTATTTATTTTGACAGGACCAGAATTGCACTTCACAACCAAGGTGCAGAATCCAACTCCAAATTACCTGGGAGTGAGGATCCAACACCCGCAGGCACCTTAGAGAAATCCCAGCTTTCATTAACAAGTTACAACTGAGCTTCGGGCTAAAACACATAACAACCCCAGAATTAACTTCAGCGTAGTCACAGGATTAACGCTGTACCAAGGGCTGATAATTAAAAGAATCCCGATAAAGACTCTGCCAAAAATTAATTAATAAAAAGAGAAATAACAGTGTAACATCAGATCTGTGGGTTTGATATTCCAGCTCGCAGAGTTAAACAAATCCCTTCCGCTCGCTGAAAACCTGGCGCTTAAGCGATGTAAAAACTTCAGGAAGGGCAGTCGCCGTGGCTGAGTTGCAAAAGCAGAGCTTTTCTGCCCCGATTAGGCTCTGACACTTGAAATCCAAGGCAGCTGCTCCGCTTAGCTCGACCTCCTCCTTCCCCCCTTTCCCAACCGCCCATCGCTCCCTCCTCCTCCTCCTCTATTCTTAAACTTCAAGTTTTTGCAATCAGGAAAAAAAATGGCAGCCATTAGAAACACTAGTTAGGGACTTAGTCCAAAATCAATTTTAATTAAAAACACACCGCTTTAATGTTGAACACGGTCATTTTTAGCGCGGCTGCCGGCTACACGACCTGCGCAGCCTGGCCGCCGCCGACAGGCGAGGAAGGACCTTCCACCAGAACAGCCCTTGCTGTTAACGGAGGGGTGGAGGTGCGGCCCTGGGGGTCCAGGGAACCCTCTCACGGCTGTCAGCCATCCCTAAATGGCGTTAGGGTCCCAGCACCTAACGACTGGATGTATTTCATTTTGGGGAAGGGGGATACGTGGGTGAGAAGGGGCCGGCGCGGCGGGCGGGGGGGTAAATAAACTGTAAAGAGCGGCGCCGTGGTTTTATGAGAGCCGCTGTGACCCAGAGTCAGTTGGTCACATGCAGCCGGTGCCCATTACCAAATCAATAAGCATTAAATCAACCTCATTTTCTACTATTTAAATTAACTATAACTGTTTTAATTGCAGATTCATCGCCTGCAAACTGCTTATTACGCTTTACATTATAGCTTGAGATTTGCTCGCACGTTACAGACCATTGAGAGCACTCTACAAACCCAGCCCCGCTGAAACCTTCCTCCCCCCCAGCCTTCAGCGTACGGGAGGAGACCCATTAAAACCAGGGCAAGGGGAGGGAGGGCTGGGAACGTGCCGCGTGGGAGCTCGGCGCAGGGTAACGGTCACCGCAGGCCGGAGCGGGAGGCTCGGGATTAAGGGCTTGCTCTTGCTCCCATGGAAGGTGCTGCTGTGCCCAGCAGCGGCCGCGGTCCCAGGTTGGCTGTTATGGGGGAGCACCTCTGGGGGCTGGAGAGCGGGGTCCCTTGGCACTCGGATGAGGTTATAGGGTTTATAAATCCTAAAGCAGAGCCTGCGTGCAACATGGCAGTGACTTTCAGCAGCGCCGGGCGGGTGGAGAGAGGGGATGAGGCACCCCGAGGCGTGAAATCAGGCCAGGGACACGGGTGAGCCTGGGCTGTCCCCGAGGTGGGGCCTCCTGCCCAGGCTCAGCTCTTGGAGGCAGGAACGACGTCCCAGGGAAGGCAGCGTCAGGGCCAGATCCTGCAAACCGGCGCGGCACCCGGCAGGACGGAGCCCACCTGGGCGTGCAGACAGCAGCGCCGCAGGGCGCGGGGCCTCCCCGCATGAACGTGGCCTTGCTCGGGTCTTTATTGCATTTCTCCCTAATTTCCAGATTGCTCTCCAGCAAAGCGCAGACGTGTTCAATTAAAAAAAGAAAAAAAAAAAAAACCAAAGCACCAACCTATCCCATCGTTAAGGCAGGAGCTCTTTAAACAATCTTTGCAAGTTTTCATCTTTCCCAAGGAGCGCAAGCCCTGGGTTTGGCCCTGGACATCACTCCGGCTTTTCGCCTCTGCTGCTCTTGTCTTCTTCCCGTCCTGCCTCTGAGACAAGGAACGGTCTGTAGGTAAACGGGAGTTTGTTAATTTTTTATGGATGTCAGTCTCCTGACATTAGTGCTAGATAGACTGGTCCCCGGGTCAGCGGCAATGACCCCAGCAGCACTAAAACATGCACAGAGTAAACACTCGAGGGTGGGCAGCGAGGGGGTTGTTCCACAGCAAGTTTGCTCAGCGCTGGCCGAAGCCTCCCCCTCGCTCGGCAAGGGCCTGCGGGGCCAGCCCCGCTCGAGGCCGCGTCCCTCCGGCACTCGGCCAGGCCACGGCCAGCGAGGGAAGTCCCCAAGAACCTTTTTGGAGTTTTAAGAGCAATGAGCTCTACTCGATGGACTTGGCATGGGTGATGAGAAGCCGCCTCCCCAGCCGCGGAGGTTTACATGTGCCTTTCTGCCCCAGCTCTCCGAGGGACGACTTTGGCCCCCCTGATTTCTCACCCGCCGGTTTTTACACCTCAGCTACGCGCTGAGGCAAATGGGTCGTACGCTGCAAGTTAAGAGCGATCGTTACCAAAGGCCCTGGTTCCTGTACAATCAGCCAGTGACACCAGCAACAAGGCTGGGATCAAGATGGATGTAAGGAAGAAATGTTTTACGCTGAGGGTGGTGAAACACGGGCACAGGTTGCCCAGAGAAGTGGTGGAGGCCCCATCCCTAGAAACATTCCAGGTTAGGGGCTCTGAGCAACCTGATCTGGTTGAAGGTGTCCCTGCCCATGGCAGGGGGTTGGACTGGATGGCCTCTAAAGGTCCCCCCCCCAAAGCATTCTATAATTCTATAAATACTTCCACCTAATGTCACGGGTACTCTTGAATCAAGTATTTCCACAAGCATCATCCAACCTCCCATCGTCAAAGGAAGAGCTATCGTGACAGGATACGGGCAGCACAAGAGAAAAGGTGTCTATGGATGAAAGAGGAGATTGAGGAGCAGAGGGGCACATCCAGCCTTCTCCACTCCCACAACGACCGGGGCCGCGTGCATGTAGAGTCCACACGGCTCCAGGATCTTCAATTCACCGTCTCCTGAAGCACCTTCCTGGTGTCTCTACCCTCCTCCTCCTCCCCCCTGCACTAGCACGGTCCCAGACCATGAAGATCCGCAATGGGCTGGACCCCCAGCTCCCTAACAAGGTTTTCTCAGCATCGCCAGATCTGACTTTTTTTTTTTCTTTTCTTTTTTTTTTTTTTGCCAGGCCAGAGCACCCAGGGAAAGATCAAACGCTTAATGTTGGCATCCAGGCTGCCCTTCATGGAGAGAGCTGTTTACAGGATCTCGCTCCAATCTCTTGGGTCTGAACGAGAAATTTAATTCTGGGCTCCCAGATTTTCTATCTGCACAGCTGGCTCCGTAACAGGAATTCTGCATGCATGCTGGGTATAAGCCGGGACTACTTTAACATCTAATTTCAGCACAGCAAGAATTAGCTCATCCATAAATGACAGCAGGCCTGCAGCTCCTCTGTCCTCTCAAATGCCCAAAGCACAGATTAGCGATAAAAATATCTGATTTTCTAGATGCTATACTCGATAATAAGCCAGCGAATTCCCCTGGATGGATTTCTTAAACAGTCCCTTTTACTCAACAACCTGCCCTCCCCAAGAACCGCCGTTTCCAAAGCTACACCAGTGGACACCCCCCCCAGCTGCCCCCCCAGACCCTGAGGTACGGCTCCACGGGGACGGTTAATAGCAAGGATTAGCGAGCTAACCAATATCATGACTCTCTCCCGTGTATTTCCCTGGTCTCCATTACTGCCCAGAGCGCTGCCGGAGCCGTCTGAGCACTCTGCAGTCATTAACGTCCCCCAGAGCGCAGGGGGCCGTTATCCCCATCCCATGCACAGCCGCGCTGTGCCTTGATTTCCCAAGAACCTGGGAAAAAATTCAAGGGAGAGACCTGCCTGCTGGGCAGAGCAGCCCATCGCCCTCGGACTCCCCCAGCCGCCGCTTCCTCCGGAATGGAAGAAAAGAAGATGCTAAAAGGAATGTGTAAATAGGTTAATAACTATAACCAGACTTGGAAGCCAAAGAGACACCAAAATGTGCCGATGTTGCTCCATGGAAGACGTTCCTATCCTATCCTCTGCTCTCTGAAGGTGAAGAGCATGGGGAAGAGCCTGCGAGCACCCTCCTACAGAAGTCCCTCTTCTCCCATCACCCATCTTCGCTCAAACGCCAGCCTCAGGCGTCGGTCCGAAGGAAAAGCATCCCCCACGCTGGGCTGCGTCCCAGGCTCGCTGGGAAAGCTGCTTCCAGAAAGGGCCGCGGAGCTCGGCCGGGCACGGTGGGGAGCTCAGCTCCCGGGCAAGGAGGTGAACACTCAACTTACCCCGCTCCCAGGCTGAGCACTGGCCAATAACGCACGGGACCCCGGAGGAAGCGGAGAAAAATGAGGGGATGCCCAGGGCTCTAATAGGGAGGCAAAGGTCCCCGCCCAGGTAGGAGAAAATGTGCAATAAAATTGGCCGATTTGGCTTAACAGGTAATTACAGAGTTAATAAAACCAGGCTCCTTGACACGATGGGTCCTAACGATACGGCCGGTGTCATGGGCACTAAGTGACTTTTTACTTCGCTGGTCATTGATCCAGCAGACGGTAACAGCTCCGGATTGGATCGATGCAGCTGTCGCAGGCTGGCAGCGAGGCCGCGCGCTCGCAGACCGCAGGACATTTCACATGAAGAAGTTTACTGCTCTTGCACTGTGACCTGTTTGGAAATGAAACATCTGGCCATTTACCTCTCCTGCTTTTAATACAAAGATTAATCCGTGCTATGAATTATTTGCCAGAAAGATCCATTTTCTTTTTTAAAAAAAAGTAGCAGCGAGTTTTATCGCAAAGGGAAGCGGCAGCTTTTCATGTTTGTAAAGTTTTACTTTAATTAAAAAGTTCTGGAGTTTAAAAAAAAAACCCCAAACTCATACAACAAGCCAGTCTGGGTCAAGGACTACAACCTGACATAATCTCTCTCCATCCTACCAATTTCCTGACCAAAACTTCTTTGTTTTCCATTTGAAAGCAAAACCTGAACATTTTTGCCAAAGAGACTATTTTTACGGCAAGGGGTGTTTGCCGCAGAGACCTTGTCAGCAGCCTGGGCACACACCACGCACGAGCCCCGAGTGCCTGCAAGGAAAAGCAGGTTGGATGAGCAGCCCCGGGGTGGAGAGCGATGGGTGCTCAGAGGTGGGACCGCAGCCCAGAGCCGTCCCCGGGGCTGGGGCACGCGGGGTCTGGCCACCCCGGGGTCCTACAAGACCCAAGCCCGATGGCCAGGTCCCTGTGCCAAGGCAGGGCACTCCCTCCCTCCCTCCTTGTCAGACACAGAATTTCATAGAAAGGGGTTAAATCCTTTAAAATAACCACCGTTAAATTCAGCTGGAACTGGCCAACAGGTTGGAAAAGGGGGAGTGCAAGCAGGGACACCCCGGCAGGTGGGGCGAGAGGGTAACCTTCACCTCGCCCAGGAGACCTGGATGAAAGCAAAAATTAAAGCCTCCGGTTTCCAGCAGGAAGCAAAGGGTGAGGCGAGCATTTCTCCTGGATCCATCTCCCCAGGTATCAATGCCTGCAGGGCAAGGGGCAGGAGCAAACCCAGGACCCAGGCCACGCAGTCACCCCCGGCCGGGGACAGGAATGTCACCACGGCTCGCTGCCCCGCTCCCCACCTCCTCTGCGCGGCACACCTGCGGCTTGCAGCCCCTGAGCTTGGTAGAAGCTGCCGCAACAAAGGAATAGAGCTGGGTTAATATTTAACGGTGCCAGCCGGGCACCTTTAAACATCACACAATCTATTTACGGCTTGCTTTAGAGCTGCTCCAGCTCTAGAAAGTTTCCACAAACCCAGTCACCCGTGCTCTGCCTAAGTGTGCGCTTTGTGTTGCTGGGAAGAAAGCGATTCATCAGGAGCTGGAATTCAGCGTGGCCTCGCCTGAGCAGCTCGAACCTGATGGGTAGGAAGCACGGTCTGCTGGGGCCAGCACCAGACTGGAACTGGTGTGACTGGGCTCACACATCTGCTCTGCTACCGGGTCCCCAACCAACAGCCCTGGGCACATCACCGAGCCTGCGGCGTGCCTCTGATCCCCGACCGACACGCGGGGTATGGCTGGGATGAAGAAGAAGATATTAAAATAAAAAGAGAGGGGCTGGTGAGGTCCCTATAACTGCGTAAGGCACTGGGAAAAAGAGGAGAGCTGGAAGAACGGCCACCCCGGCCGCCGCGTGGGGGGCTGATGGGGAAGAGGTCCCCAACTCTGGTGGGCTCACCTATCCCTCCGATCACCTATCAATTCAATCTCTTTAATTGTGCGGAGCTGGCACAGTCTCACAAAACATCTTTGGCAAAAGCAGGGAAGGCCCGGGCCCCAGTTTAAGGAAAGAGCTGCCCTTGCTCTTAGCCGGGCGCCTGTACCAGTCCTCGGGCAAGGCGAGGTCCCGTCACCGCTTCAGCCCCGCAGCTTTGAGACCAGCCAGGGACGCGTTGCCTCTGCTGGGACTGCACGGCCTTGGGAACCGGGACTTCTTGCTGGTGTTGGGAATTCGGGTCTCACAAGCATACCGTGGTACCCATCCTCAGCCAGGACGAGCACCAAGTTATCTTCTGGGACCCAGATCCAGCAATGCTTCACCGAGGCCGAAACACAAACTACTCCAGCTCAAAGCTGCAGTCTGTAACTTTTTCTGACTGGAAGAGGAGGGAAAAAAAAAAAAAGTATTTCAGCATCCTTTGCAGAATAAGCGCATGAAGCTAAACATATGCTCGATAAACACATCTCCCTGGACCAGACACATCTGTCTGGCTCCTGAATTAACAATTTCTGAGCCTGGTTGGGATAGGTGACCGACTCTTAGCCGTTACATCAACTATTTCTCCACAAGAAGACAAGCCTGTCAAATTTTTACAGCCTCGTACGTAGAGAACAGATACACACGCGCTGTAGGACAAGAGAAACGAAAAGCATCCAGTTGCTTCTTTACAAGCATTCCCACTTTAACTAAATATTTGCAATATGTTTATACAGAGTGAGCTGCCTGACCTTTTATAGCGCGAGCTGAACAAGCCCAAGCTCCGCAGCCCTTGCTATAAGCCAGTCACATACAGAGTCCCAGGAACCCTGTTAAAAATGCAGTAATTATCCCCCCCCCGCATAATTTTATTGATGAAGGACAGGCAATGACTGCTCTTTCAAAAACATTGCCGAAGATTTATCCAAGTTGTCATTTTTTTTTTCCTGACTAAAAGATTTCCGAGAGGCGCAGCAAAGTGCCATGCAAATACCAAAAAGCTTTCCAACACAAATTATTAACTGCGAGCATCACACGAGGCACCGCAGGCTCCAGCCAGGCACGGGCACCGTATCAGATGTAGTTAACAGGAGCAGTTAACCTCGCACGGGAACTCTGCGATCTGATACCAAACTGGTTTAAAACCAGCCAAGCCTCCTCCCCCGCAGGGTTTTGCCTCCCCGTACCTTTTGCACACAAAAGCACATCGCTTAAGAGCACCCGTACAAGGGAGACTGCACCCACTGAGACGAAGGGATTTAGAAATTGGATTCAAACGCTCTGGCTCCGTGGCTGGGGGCTCGCTCAGCGAGTGCTGGTTCGGGGTCGTGCAAGGCAGCCTTTCGCTCGCACCCTCTCGGCTAAAATCGTCGTGGAGAATTTATTGCGTTTCCCCTCGTAGGGCTGTTCCCTTTGGAGCCAAGGAGCAGGCTTGGGTGGGTTTGCCCTGCTGCTGGCATGGCCCTGGCTTGCCGAGAACGAAGGGACTGTCAACGTGCTGCATGACAGAAAATGCAATATCGGGTACCGCACAAAAGGACGGCTAATCTCCAGAGTCCTTCAAATGTCTTATAAAAACTCCCCTATATAAATAATATCAGTATGGAAGTAGAGGTCCCCGCAGAGATCAGGGCCCTATCATGCAGGATGTTTTATGTACACGTTGAAAAAGGCTGTCTATATTCAGAGGAGATTATATTTTAAACAGGAGATAATGAACCTCATTTTGCAGGTGGGGACAGAGACATAAAGATAATTTGCACACACAGAATCCGTTGCTAAGCCAGACGCTGTGCTCGGATCCTCTTATAGGTCCGGTCCACTGCCGCAGCCACCAAAGCATCCCGTCCCTCGCTCGATACCGTCGTGTAACGTTGCCAGGTTCCTCCGGAAAATCACCCATGCTGTTACGTGGCTAAACTGCTATTCTGGGGCAAATTCTCTGCTTGGTGGTACTGGTGCAACCCTGCTCGCTCCAGCCTGGCTGCAGTGGAAAACCAGGCTAAATTTGGCCCTCGGGCACCTCCGAAAATAATTGGAGGTGAGAAAAACACAATAGCAACACGCGGCTTTTAAAAGTATACATAAAATATTTAAAAAAAAATAGATAAATTATATATGTGTATACAATGCCCAGAGATGCCTCGATTTATACGATACGGTTTCCTGAGAGCAGCACAGCTCCAGGCAACAGAAACGAGAAGTCAAGCTGAACAGCAATCCCGTATCCCAGAGACTGTGACATCTTATAGCAGGGAACAGAGGTGCCCCTGGGGCACTCCGTAAAAATTATTACTGAGAAGCAAAACAACAATGTAAGTTAATATCAGTGAAATTAACAGTAGTTTCCTCCCCTTGAGCACACGGAGAGGTATAATCAGGGCGCGGAGGGGGGAGGCGTGGGGAAAGAGTCAAGCAGTTGGAGTGGCTGAACCGCACAAATGCTTTGGAGAGACTTAAAACCAGACAAAACTATTCCAGGATTTCGGACCGATGGGTTTAGAAAAAAAAAAAAAAAAAAGAGGGCTGTTTAAATGATTGCTCTATCTCGCCTTTGGAAGCTTTAAAAAAGAAACCCTGCTTCTTCTTTAACTACATTTTCCTCCATCGAGCCCAAACGTGACAGCAGGGCTGCCTGCTGCTGACGGAGCCGCCCGGTTTTCCCTTCAGTAAGGAGACAGCAGCGCCGTTGCAGTGTTTCTGACAGACACGGGGTTTCACATGCATCTGATCCATCAGTGAACCCCGTCCCGGAAAAAACTTTGGTCCAGAAATGGATTTCTGCATGCTGTAAGCCCTGCTGTGATTTATCTGAACTGGATTACAATAATTACATTAGCACATACTTCTAAAGTGAGTGTAGTTAGACCAGAACGGATCTGGTTTATGTTGGTACAACTTGTTTACTTCCTCTGGAAGTATTCTGGTACCAGTGCCCCCACGTGAACAGGCCGTATGTCTCAGCGCATCGCTAGAACAGTACGGGAGTGCGCAGACGTGCCTTTAATAGATGGAGGCTCCGAGTCTTTAAAAAGACAATCCCCATTCAAAAAGTACTTACACACATGGTTAAGCCCCGCTGACTTAATTTGTTAAGTAGAGGCTGTTTTAAGCATATGCTTAAATATTTTGCTGCAGTCGAGGCCACAGAATTTGGAGCTGCTCTGCCAAGGAGGACCAGCGGCATGAGCAGGGACCATACGTAGGGGAGCTGCGTGGACCGGGCTCTGTGCCGGGGGAGCAACGCCTGATTGAACACCTACAACGTGCAATCAAAAAAACCGACCCAGACAATCCTTTTAAGCAGGGGAAAGTTAGAGAGGACGAAATACTAGAACTTTAAGAGCAACGAAATCGGGGAGCGGTTTGCTTTGGCTCTGTGTCCTTGGCCTGGCTGGGGGCTGGCTGCTCCGTGCCTCAGTTTACTCCCACCCCGAGGTGGTGGGAATCACAACCCTGCTGTCTTCCTCTAACCTTCATCCTAAAAATCACTGCACTACAAACTCCTCCTCTTTACGCACAAGGATAAGGGACAGAACATCCTCTGGTGATAATGAGACAAAAGGGAAAACAGTGGGAGATGCAAAATGAAGACCGAAAGCCTTTGGCCGTGTCCTCCTGCTGAAGTTCAGCGATATACGGGGCAAAGGGGGTAACAGATCGCAGGCATCCAGGGCATCTGTAACGCCAGGGTCAAAGCGCCGTGCACAGAGCCCTGCCTTCTCCCTCCAGGCAAAACTCTCCCAGGCAGATTTTCAGCTGGTGTAAATTGCCCAAAGCCCCTAATGAAGTTATGACAATTTACAACAGCTGAGGATCTGTTCACCTAATGAAGAGAAATACCGGGAGGAGGGAACGAATTAGTTCTAAGTTAAGGGCTGGTCGCAGAGCACACACAAACATCTTTAAGAGATCCCGGAGAAGCGTTCCCTTATCTAAAGAAAGGAGAAATAACAACGACGTCCCTTCCTCGGCAACGGGGCTTTTCTTCTCCCCTTCAGCTGAAGGATGGGATTCAATAAAAGCTTCTCAGAAACGCAGGGAAAAAAATGATCCACACGTAAGCAAAGATGTAAATAGCATTAAAAAAGGGGCTTCACTTTTCTGCTGGGCTGCGGGTTGGTTTTTTTCCTGTTTCCCTCAAACAGGAAAGCCAGCCACGCTGCCCATATTTCACTCCTGACAGCCCCTTCCATCACTGGAACAATAGCCCTGCGCGGCTGACCAGGGTCACAACCGCGCCGGCGCTTTCCCAACGCCGCCGTATCGACAGAAACCATCGGTCTCTATCTCCGATTCTCTTCCTGCGATTCTCTCGACAGAGCCCTCTTTCCAAGCCCTGGCTATTCCACAGAATATCTACAAAATCCAGGCAAAAAGGGATCCGAACAAAGAGCGCGGATGTAAAACCCGTTCATCCGGGGACGGTCTGGGCAGCGCGAGTTTGCTGCCTTACAGCCGAGATCCTACATTGATCTATAGATAAACTATCGGGGAAGTGGCTCCTTCCTCACATCCCACCCCTGTAAAAATAACACACACCGTCTCCGCGTATGGAGCACACATGTCCTTCCCACATGGGAGACCCCGTTCCCTGCCACAGGTGTCCCGAGGACGGTTGTAATAAATACAGGTATTTCAGCTGTACACAGCACGGCAGAGGGTCGCGTATTCAGATCAACTCAGACAAACCACAACTCCTCAGCAGCTGAACTGAAATGAATTGTGCCTGTAGTAGACTACGCGCAAGGTATGGAGCACTTGGAGAGCAACGGATGGGCAACGTTTCAGCCGCCCAAGATGGGAGAGAGCAGGAGATTTGCGCTGGTGTTTTCACACACCGCAACTAAATCTTTTGGGGCACAGGAAAAAGCCAGAAAGAGGGTGATGGAAGGCAAAGGATAGAGGGAAATAAAATAACTCCTTCACGTTCCCTGTCTGTAAAGCACTGCGTGGTTTAAAAGCCCAGAAAAAAGCAGCGATTTTAAAATATATTAAAATAAACGCCATGCGATGCAAAATCTAACCTGGCTAAGCTTAAATTCAGCGTTACTGAATTTACGCACGATTTTACGTCTTCGTTTCTCAGTGTTCAATTTTTTAAGCTAATCTAAGTTTTTGACTGTTCACCTCTTGTATTTTTGTGAAGGAAGGAAGGAAGGGAAAAAAGTCCATGGCTCTTCAGCTGCAAAGCACTTCTAAACCATCTGTCATCGTGAACGTGTAAAACAAAACCAGGCAGCAGGGAATGCTCTGCCTCTATTTGCTGTGCCACCCGGCAGGGGCAAAATTCATACTCTAAGTTTTCCTAGGAAGCATTTTAGCAGAGATATTTTTTTTAAATGAAAAAAATTGTTTCAATTACAAACAAACAAAAACAAACAAACAAAAAAAGAGAGAGTGAGTGACGAAGTTGAGGATAAGCCTGAAAAACGCGTCTACTTAGCAGACTTCGAGCGTTTTTTCCAACCAAACGCAGACTGCGGCGCTGAGATGAGTGAAGGGGATGCAGAGAGAACACCTGAAAGATCCACTGACGGCGCTGGTGTCGGAGGTGCTCGATGGCTGTTTACACCCCGTGCCATCTGGCCGTATAGATATAATAACAATTATTCCATCGAGGTATGCAGCTCCCTAAATCATATTAATATACAACGATTCCACCAGTCTTCTAGGACTTGCTGTTTCTGCGTGCTCCCATTTAACCTGGGTAATGCGCTAAAACAAGCCTGCCTCGTCATTAAGAATTGATTTTTTATTTATGTGAACGTCGCTCGCAATCCCATGATATCCCTTTGTAATTCAGGAGAACGGGGGCTGCATCCCGGCGTTAATCTCGGTTTATGGCAGATCTTTAAAAATTTGCAGCATCTTGCTGCATTTGGATGTTTATGTTGAGATTTGTGTCCTCGCACGAGGCTGCTGTTTTGCTTCGGAGATCTATCTCGCACGGCGCTGGCGCGAAGTATCTAATATACTTCATTAGCTATATTACATCAGATAAGGGGTTTATTTCTTTAAATTATTTAACCTTGGTAGAGCCCACTGGGACCACATAAATTACAGCCCCGCTAATGAAAATCATTAGTTAGGCTATTCAAAAAGACAACAGGAAAAGAATTAAATATCTTTTAAAATCAACCCTTTTTTTTTATATTTGAAATCCAATGTGTTTGATAATTCAGCACAATCATCTGTTTTCCCACATCAGTGCTGATTAGACTTGATACCGAAGCGTCTGAGGCAGCTATGTAACATTTTTGCAGAATATAAATTTTTTTTTCCCCCTCCGATTTCTGGAGTCCCTTGGAAAGCTCCTCTGCTGCCTTCCGAAGTTGAGCAGACTGTTAACCACCTTTTCATCACCATTGGTAGGGGCAGAATTTAGTTCCTAATTACAGAAATAAATGTCAAACACTTTGTCTGTCTTTCCTGAACGCTGGAACACGTGATGCAGCCACGGAAAGCCGAGATCCCGGAGCTCAGCCCTGACGGGTGGGCTGGACCCGCTCCTCCTGGAGAAGACCCCGCTGCGGGAAACCCAACCGGGGTCTGCATGGGGCAGAGAGAAGAAAGGGGAGGAAGCACAATGAAGCACACTCGCTTCAAGTTGTTATCTGAGCATTAAGTAATAAAGCCAGCACATTTAATTTAGGCTCTCCCTCACTAAGCATCTCATGGGGGACATCTTTAATAACACCTTCCACCATTCATATCACTATTACGGTAAACGTTGCCGCATTAATTCAAGTTATTCATTTTTCGTCCGTCTTCCGTAAAGCAGGGCGGTGCAACTCGCTGTTTGGGGCGGCGGGTTCAGACGAGCTCCGCACACGCTGAGCGTCACAACATTTTGGGAGGGTATGAGGGAAGACAACGGGATTTTGGATGGATTCTCTAAAAAAAAGGCCACAGAAGCACCAGCTCCCCATTTTTGTGTTTGGTTTGGTTTTAAAGCAGTTGAGAAGGGTCAAACAAACCCCACAACTCACCAAATTGACCCTAACAGGCGTCGGGAGCACAGGCACTTGGGCACAGAGCAGGTCCTGACTCACCTGCTGGTACCCTCCAAGGGCTCTGGTGCACATCTAGCCCCACCCTTAGAAGAAACCATCAGAGAGAACGTGAACCACAACCATCCTCATCCTCACCCCCAGCCAATCAAACCAAGCCAGCTTCAGAAAGCCACAGCAAAAATAAAAATAATAAGCGTGATGATTTGGATATGAAAAATATCCCACACTTGCAGTGCCCTGGAAGCGGAACCACCTCCTCCCCACGGGATAAGCTGGATTTATGAAGCTACAGAAGTTTCTTACGGTCTACGGGGAGGCACCCGAGCGGCTCTGTAGGACCACGCAGCACCTGGTCCTCTCGGGCCACCAGTGACCACCTCCAGCACTCGTGAGCATCAGACTGGGCAGCCCTGGGGCAACCAAGAGCCCCACAGCTTTTCACAAGTGTCAGTGGTCAGGTAAATGTATTTTAGAAGTGGTCAGAGTTTGGTCTGCTCTCCCGGGCTTTGCTCAAATCCAGAACAACTTTACCGGAATAAAACCGGAGCCAAAGGAGCCTTCGCCCATCACCTCCGGGGATGAGACCAGAGGCGGCTGGACCCTCATCTCTGGCCGGGCTTTGGATCACACTCACACCATGTGTAGGATCACGCACTGCCGTGACCCCTGTAAAACCCCAGGTTTAAAATGGTGATTTAAGAATGGCAGTTCAATTTCCCAGTGCCTACAGATTTAAACTCGGAACCTGGAAGCAGCCAAATGTATTTTCCCCGCTTTAATTACTGCACCTTAGTCTGTTTCAAAGGGCTTTCATTTTTTTTTTTTTTTTTGTTAAACCTGTAAAATACGCCCGGCGTGGAGTTAATTTTACCGTTCAGCTGATAAACCATGAAAAACATGGGGTTTGCAATGAAAGTGCTGACAGCAACAGTAAAGACAGAGCACTGCCATTGGGTCTTGCTGCAATTTGCCTTCCAGGGCTGTCTTTGAAACAAAAAAGCTCCACATGCAGCATGCAAAGAAGTTACAAGTGGGGGGGGCGGGGGGGAGCACATGTAAGACGAGCAGGGCGGGCGGCAACGGGAGCAGGGAAAACTGCAGATCAATCATTTATAATTAACAAAAATCCGATTGGGGCTTTAAATAGAGATCAATGTGTTGCAGGCTGAGTGGATTGCGAGGATGTATTCACCTTCTCGTAACTCTCCTCGCAAGCTGTCACACCTACAGAATCCCCATTTGTTTTGTTAACAAAGCTTCAGGGGGCGCCAGGCTCTCATTGAAATTTCATTAATCTAATGGAGTAAAGTCCTAGAGAAAAAAATCAAATTCTCGTTGGGCGAGATGGTACCTGGGAAAGATAACCTCTGGTTGAACTCCCCGACTCCGATCGCTCTGCTATTAGTCTGAGGAAATAGACAGCAACTCGGATGATTACAGCCACCGGCCTCTACATTTTTTTTTTCCCCCCCTTCTCCCACCACCCCCTTTCCTCGCCAGCAATTTCCAGCACTGCGGGCTCCGCTCCGAAGCCGCGCAGCAGCGGAGGGAGGTTGGTCCCTGCAAGCTGGCGTGGGAGGGGAGGGGGCAATAAGCGGGGTGTGCGTGGGGCGGGGGGCTTGGACACCTCCCTCCCGGGCGGCCGGGGCAGCAGACACCAAACGGGATCTCCTTTAAAAAGTTATTTGGGGTGAGAGCGGCAGAGCGGGGCAGGAGCAGGCGTGGGGCTGACGACGCCGTGTCAGGTCCCGAGTATATTCTGGAGGTGCGCTGCGTGTCCCTTTGGCCGGTGCCCACCATGTTCAAACCATGCGGTGCCATCATTCCCACCTCTAATTTAAAAAAAAAAACAACCCCAAAATTTACTTCTCTGCCCCATGCCAGCCCACTCCTCAACTTCTCATTCTTCAGACCCTTAAAGCTTTTCTAGAGGTTTCCGAGGGCAAACCGCCGCGCTTCTGCTGCTGCTGGATGCGTGACCTCTACGGACAGGACAAGCAGCTCTTGCTGATTTTTTGAAGATGTTGCATTTGGAATATTCCAGGAATCCCAACAACTGGAGTAATACAATCGCAAGAGATTCTCAACTTTCAGTTCACACTCCTCCCAAATTCCTCATCCCCTTGCTTGTGGGAAAGAGCAGGAAACTTGAATCCCCGGGAGGAAAGACCATTAAAAAAAAAAAAAAAAGAATCTCACGGTTTTCTGAATGCTTGGGATTGCGGTCAGTGCAGGATGGTCGGAGGAACTCAGCACCAGTTTGAACGGGATTTCAAGCGAATGGTTATAAAGATGCTGCTGAGCGCAGACATATGCACAGCTAAACCCTGCTACCCAAGTGGCAATTATTTTACAAATTCTTTTAAATTTATTGGAAAAGTGCAATAGTCCCTTCCTCCACTCTCAGATCACTCATCCAGGTGGCTTATAACATCCAGCTGCAATTTTTATTTTGGAGGACTTGCATAATCCAAGACACCACTATACTTGCCATCTGTGGCGCGTGGTTTGGCATCCTTGGCCAACTGTCAACATGAAAATCATAAAATCAAAATCATGCCATTATTTCAAATTAAAGGACTCCTGCAATAAAGGGAACTTTAAACAGATCGGATATGGAAATCAAAACCTGAAAAACCTCATCTGACTGAGCGTAAATTTAATTGCATTGGATAAAGTGTTTGTGCCACTTCACCCACATCGCGGGATATAGCTATTTAAAAAAAAAAGTGCATTTGCTTTCTGTTTACAACCTAAATACACGGTGCGCTTTAGTGCCTTCATCTGAAACTGTCACAGGTCTTTACGGGAAGCTGATCAAGCCCCGCTCTTCTGGGAAGGGCACTCACTCCCTTGTCGCAGACGGAGAAGCCAAGGCAGCCGTTGCCATGCTGGGAGGAGGCCCACGACCACCCCATCCCCTCTGCTCTCAGGAGCGGAAGGGTGCGTGCACGGGGCTCTGCCACGGGAAGGTCACAGCTCCCACCTCACCCTTACACCAGTGTCACCATCGTGACACAGAGGTGCTGAGGGCCCATCTCCTCCTTCTGACGTTGGCTGCTGACCCCCTGCATAATCTTTTGGGCTTTTTCCCTCCCAGCCTTCATGTTCTCCAAGGTCTTTGCAGCCATCACCTCCCCAGCTCTGCCCATCTCAAGCCTGGTAACCTGACCAAGCTCTGCATGCCGTCAGTGGAGAGGGACGGATACCCCTTGTCCTGGGAAAAAGGGGGTCGGTAGCACCATGGAAGCATCCACCTCCTACCACCAACCGCACAGAGCCACACCGCCGCGGACGTTCGGACGGGTGTGGTCAGGTGAGCTGCACCTCGCCATGGGACTACGCACGTCACCCTGAACAGCCCAACCCCCTCCTGCTCTTAGCGGGCAAGAGCCAGCCAGCCCAGACCGTTTCCCAGCCCATGATGATACATAGCTGCAAGGGGACAAGGTGAAAAATTCGCTAGGGAAAAAAATGGCAACCTGATGGGGGGAGAAGTGAGAGGGTGGCAGGTCGGCCGTGTTGGCCGGCACAGAGTGACCTTGGCTGCGGGACGGGCGATGGCAGCGGGAAGGGACACAGCCAGCCCAGGAGGGGAAGGCGAGGTGAGCTGAGCCAGCGGAACCCCAGGCTGCAACCAGAGACGGTGTTCATGGAGGACACGGCGTGCCATGAGGAGCTGCACGTGAGGAGCCTGACGGAGACAGGGAGGCAGGCAGGGATTCAAGGAGAGGGCAACATTGAAGGAAGGCAAGAGGGGATTGCGGTTTTGGCAATACGCACGTTGCTCTCCCTGCTGCCCTTACCTGGCACAGCTCTACGCACTGATGGATATTTCCCCCACGTGTGCCTCTCATGCCCAAACCCCTCTCCTTTCACAGGCCCTTGGTTGTTTGCTGCTTGCTCTCACACGTACACAGGCGCTTCTGACCATGGATCCACCTGTGGAATCAGCTTCCCGTCCTCCATCCTTTAGCACCGTTTATTCACTTACACTGTTTTGAGCTACGGACTGGAAGCGTCTTTACCTTTCCGAGCCAAAAGGGATAAAGGGCAAGCAGGGGTGGGAGAGGAGGAAGGGCGCTACCGACTTAGGAATCTTCCAAGGCGGCGGGGGGAAGTAACCTTTGTTTAAAGCACAGCACCTTTCTGGGCATCTGTCTGGTAGCAGAGAGCAAGCAAGTCTGGGAGCGAGAGCGAGATGTGCGCACACCCAATCGCAAACACACACACACAGATGAGCCTTCAGGGAATTGTATGAACTTTTGAACCAGAGATGCAGAGACAGAGCCTAGCCTGTTCCCACTTTAATAAACAATTTTTTTTTTTCTTCAATTAATTAAGGTTTGGAAAGAAAAAAATTGCAGAAGAGAAGTAATTTAGCATGCAGCGCGTACTTTACAGATGGATCCTACCTTTGGATGCTTATTAAATCTATGCATGATTGCGCTAGAGAAAATTAATCGCATTGTTTTTCACTATTCAGAGGGGTTTGCAAACAGCACAGAAAATGATGCAGAGCTCCGATTCCCTACCCCCACCCAGCTCCCCCCGTTCCCACACTGACAATAAGGACAGAAACCTAATTCACATCCTACCCGCACCGTGCCAGAAGGAGCGTGTTTTGCCTGAGACTCGCCGCACAACCCGCTGGCACGCAAACCTGTCTTTTCAAGACCCAAAAGCCCCACAACCCAAATTTCTCACTCTATGGCCTCTGAACCATCCAGCTGAAGAGCGAGGGGTTTTACTCGGACCCTGCTGGGAAGAAAGAGCTGACCGACTGCTGGGGCTCTACTCCGGAATAAAACTGCTGTATTTGAGCCGGCTGAGTAAACCCCAAACCTCCACTCCTTTGACGATGGAACGCCTAGCTGAAAATAGGCAAGAGATGCCCAGGGACCATGAGAGATCTGCCTCCCACGAGCCTTAATAAAAGGCTGTCGTACTCTAGAGATGGAGCCCACCTCCAGCCTCCTCCTCCCAACCTCACCCAGGCTGCCCCAAAATGATCCTCGTGCTCAGCTCACAGCGACCACGCTCTTCTAAAGGAGTCGAGAAGCATCAGTGTGGGTTTTCCTCAAGTCACCTTGAGGTTCCTCCTAAACCAGACCCTCCCAACCCAGCTCCACTTGGCTGGGTTTATTAGCAGGACCAGCTCCCCGTCAGAGGCAAACCCACCATATTCGATTAAAAACCCCAGAACACGTTTGAACCTGGATCTCAATAGGTCAAAAATATCATCGTCCCTTCTTTGTCTCCTCGTTTCTCTCTTCCTTCCTACCCCCCATCCCATCTCAGAGTATACAGGAGTCATAGCTTTGAATCCCAAGGATTGGGAATTCCAAGTTTTATAAACAATTCAGAGTTTTAATGGTACCTGAAAGGAAAGAGGGAGAGGAAGGAACTGGCCCAAAGAGAAGCAGTAATGTCAGGAATTTGATAGAGGAAGCGATGCTGAGGTGGGTGTTCTGAGCAAACACTCTTCCTTCCTCGAAAATAAGTCCCACGAGAAAGCAGGACCTGGGAGGATGCTCAGCTGTAACTCACAAAACCCACTTGGCTGCACGTTGGTACTAATGAGCAAAAACTTACTCTGCTAAATGCCAGCTAAAGAGGCCTGCATCAGCATTGCATCTGGGCTACAACCAAGGAAAATTATGGACACTAATCAGGTCAAAATTTGATGTCAGGAGCAACCATAAAAGAAGGGCTCCTCAACCAATGCAACGAAGGAGCGTAATGAAATAAGGGCACAGGGCAAGACCTCTCTCTTGCCTGGATTTTGACATTCCTAGCGACCATCTGCAATTTCACGCTCTGTTTTACAAAAGTAGAAGCTGTTGGCCATAAGCTACTTGGCTCTCACTTGCTCAAATGGGAGCTACAGAGCAAAGGGGTGGAAGCAAAGATTCACAGCACAACAGCGTGTGTTTTCAGCAAATGCTGAAAACCAAACGTCAGAAAACCAAGTACACAAGAAACAATGCACAGGACTGTGCTCTAACGAGGTCTACCTGGTACGCACGGGAAAAATACACACACGGAATCAAGTGCAGGTCACGCAGCCCACTGCCCTGGGCACGCAATGCATTAGGGACTACGAGGTGTTTAAGTATTTAATGTAACAATAACTTAAGTTTCTCTGATTCAATTCCTAGTCCGCCACCTCCACGCACTCTGCAGAACAGAGATAATTCCTACCCAGTCCACCAGCAATGCCACAAGAATAAAAGCAGCGATGTTTGGCATACATCGCTATGACCATACAGTGTTGGCTCCTGCATGGTCATAGCCAAAAAAGCCCCATCCATCTTGGGCACGGATGACAGAATTCCAAAAATCAGTGTACATGAGCAAAAATGTGCAATTCCCCACTTGTACCACTGTCAAGTGGAGAGGTCAGCAACACGAATGCCCCCTTGTCTGGGGATGGAGCCTGCCCCAGCATCCTTACATCGCCATAAACCTTGACAGAAGTCTGAAAGTCGGAGATTTTGTGCCTCGTGTTTGGCTGTATCCAGAGCAGCTTCAGAAACGCCTCGTGTTCCAGCATTGCCCAAACAATTAACCCTCCCACTCAGAATAAGGTTAAGATGTAGAAAAACAGCCACTAAAGAACAAAAAGACGACTAAAAGGATGGAAAAATCACATCAGTTTTTCACAGGGCTTTAACGAAATGAGGGATAGCTGGGGAATAGAGGCAACCACAGAGAGTGAACTCCAGGAGCTGAGCGGAGAGATGGAGTCAGGGCTCCAGGTGTTCCTCTAAATTTTGCTGTTAAATCTCTTTCATCTTTGGCAACTTATTTTCCCCTCTCAGTTTCTCTTTTAATAAACCAGAGGCAGAGATACAACGACACTTCTGCACAACAGAGAGCACAAAGTAGCCCGACACGTGTCGGGAGAGCATCACGTAAGACCTTGCCCATTCCCAGCAGCTCCGCTCCCTTGCTAAGAGCCCATTTCAGACACGGATCCCGCTGAGATGAAAGCAGAAAAGGCTTTTCCTCGTACGAAGTATTTACAAAGGAATTTTTCGCAAAACGCAGCCCTGGCACTTTACAGTCCGCATCCCAGCCTGCTCTACGACAGCTTCCTGGCACAGTTACGCCCTTGTTACGACATTTCAGTGCATTAAAAATGCATTGGGCAAAGCAAATAACTTTAAAACCCAAATTTTACCAACGTGGAGCTACAACATGAATTGCTGGGCTGGTTCTAGGTCTGCTGCTTTCCTCCCAGCTACCACTAGCCGTAAAGGTAGA
Organism: Balaeniceps rex; assembly: GCA_013401315.1. Taxonomy (NCBI): domain Eukaryota; kingdom Metazoa; phylum Chordata; class Aves; order Pelecaniformes; family Balaenicipitidae; genus Balaeniceps; species Balaeniceps rex. Next base: position 87,502 of record VYZW01046812.1, read on the forward strand.
GGACAAACCAACCACCCAGGGGTTCTGGCTTCCTCCTGGCAATGGCTCACGCAGCCGGGAGCACCACGCACACCGAAAATGATGCTACCGGTTTTCTTGCATCCCACTTTCCGTACAGAACCCTTGAAGTCCTTCAGATACAAATGGCCTGCGCCTTACTGAGCGCGTTTGCGCTTTCCTGCGTGCCAATGGGAAAGATTTGGTTTATAACAGATAAGAGGAAACAAATATTGCGGTGCTGTTAGGGTTTTCAGTTCATTTTATTCAAAGTTTCTCATATATGCTACTTTTGCAGAGATGACTCTGCCAGCCCCATGCGGCGACAGACACCAGCAAAGGACCAGCAGTCCCTTACTGTGCTCCTTGCATAAAAAAGGTCTCAGTCACACAGATCGCAGCTGATTTGCAAAAGTTGTTTTAAATGACGGTTACAGCCCTATATCTATTAACTTATAATAATAGGGTTATAACAACAATTTTTAAAAATAAGACAATGAAGTCATACTGATAAAATAGGCCATAAACAGGGATCTATAGCCTACTTATTGCTTTGTAATGATGAAATACGACTTACTCGCAGTTAGCTAGAAGCAGGAATTTTTTTTTTTAATACCGCATCTATTAAATAAATTATCGGTAAGTTCTGTTGTCTGGAAGACACCACACATCACTGGAACTTCACAATGCAGCCCAGGTGGGGAACAGAAATAAATAAAGCCCCGCACCAGTATGGGCACGTTCCACCCAAGGTTCCCAGAGTATTTCAGATACTGGGAAGCTTTAAAAGTTTATGGCAGCGCGTCCACAGAGCAAATGTGATGCAGAGGGAAGATGCAAAGAGGTTCTCTTGCAGGTCAAGCAGAATAATGTAAAAGTAGACATTCTGCTCGTTAATTCCCATTCCGGCACCTCCAGAACCTCTTGGTCCTATTTCCTCCACCCCAAGAGATGTGAGGGGACACAGGTCCTGTTCCCTGGGATCGCGGCAGGGTGGAGGGTCGGTCCATGTCATCAAAGGCATCACCGCAACCACAAAGATAGGATCATAGAATTATAGCATGCTTTGGGTTGGAAGAGACCTTTAGAGGCCACCTAGTCTACCCCCCCTGCCATAAGCAGGGACATCTTGAACCAGACCAGGTTGCTCACAGCCCCGTCCAACCTGACCTGGAATGTTTCCAGGGATGGGGCCTCCACTGCCTCTCTGGGCAACCTGTGCCAGTGCTTCACCACCCTCAGTGTAAAACATTTCTTCCTTCTATCCAGCCTAAATCTCCCCTCCTTTAGTTTAAAACCATCCCCCCTTGTCCTGTCACCACAGGCCTTGCTAAAAATCCTGTCCTCACCTTTCCTCTAGGCCCCCTTGAAGCACTGCAAGGCCGCACTAAGGTCTCCCCTCAGCCTTATCTTCTCCAGGCCGAACAGCCCCAAAAGCACAGCTCTCGTGAGCCCAGCTCACCCGAGGCAACTGTGCTGCTGGGATGAGGATCAACATTACCCTCGAGGCCTTTGGCCGAGCAGATAGCGCCGTTAGTATTTGTATTTGCATTGTTCAGAGCAAGCGAGTATTTTCACAGCTGTTGCGAGGTCTTTGGAAGTTGCAGTCAGGCCCTTTAGACACCTGAACTCAGGAAAGCAATTAAGCATATGCTTACGTGTGGTACTGATGACAAATCGTTTTCTGTTCTGGAGCTTAGAGAGGGAGAGACCACATAATTATTTGCAAAATAACTTCAACAGCAAATGCCGGCATTTCTCAAGTTCAAAAAAGCTGAATTGAGACCTCTTCTGGGACACGTGGAGAGGGGGGTTCACCAGAAAGGTAAAGGGAAACACCTGAACGTGGAGAGGGTCTCCTTCCAGGTAACGCTCATTTTGTCAGCAGCACGAACCCGGCAACGTTGCTTGGATTCTCATACCGAAACCAGCACCAGCTCCAGCGGAGGCAGCTATGGAGCAGGGATGACAGAAAGCCCATTCCTGCTGCCTGACTCCAGCGAATTGATCTTCCTAAACCATCCCTACCCGCACGAGACCTCTTTATGGTTTGGAGGCTTACTGATGCTACCGAGGCAGATGCTCTTCACCCAGATTTGGCCTCATAGCGTTGGGCATCGCTCAGAATTACAGAAAGTTTTATCCTTCCCTACAGAGTGCAAGGAGAAGACATGGCGCAGAAGTGAATTGACCAAATGGTCATCTGGGGAGGATGAGCCACAAAACAAAATAGCGACCATTACATGCACACGTAGAATCGTAGAATCATTTGGTTGGAAAAGACCTTTAAGATCATCGAGTCCAACCGTACCTGTCCACTACTAAACCACGTCCCTAAGCACCTTGTCTGCCCGGCTTTTACAATACAATAAATACAATAAATACATCTACAACAACAAACTGCATAGGGTGCAAGCGCACAACTCCAACTTGAGTATACGATGGGGGCGGAAATTATTCCTGCAGACAGAAAGTGTGTGCACACACACAATCCCTCTACGGAGCGGTTGCACGAGCTGCCGCAGTTGCCCCTTTGGAAGGGACTTTGTGTTCGTGCTCTGCTGGGCTTAAAGCAGAAGCAGCCACCGTCAGGAACGGCAAACACCAACCGCCTTCCCCGACGCAACGTGGCGTTCCTCCAGCCTTTCGTATGAAAGCACGGGAAAGGAAACGCATCCCTTCCTCAGCACAAAAACCTGCGACTGAATGCTGGTCTCCAAAACCCTCCGTGACCCTGAGCCACCAGCCATCAAACCTGCAGCCCATCAGCCCTTCAGCCCCTCCAAAGGCAGCAGCCAGGGTCAGCCCAGAGCCCAGAAACCACGTCTTGGCTGAGTCCCCATCGAACTTTTAAGGAATTTGTACTTTCACGTGGGCCAGGTACAGCAGCAGTAACCACCACCGCTTTATACGCAGGTACATAACAAGTACGCACCTAACGTTCGTAGAATCGGTAAGTACCAAACCTTCACCACCTGGGAAGCTCAAAGCTTTTAAAAAATAATAAATATGCCCCAAAAGATTATTGCTATGAGACTCGTGGGGAAACTGAGGCACAACAGAGAGGAGGGAAGTGACTCTGCAGCAGTCCTCGCCGAAGCCAGCGGCAGAGGCAAGACCGGGGACCCATCCTGCCCACCCACACCACGGTACCCAGCACCCATCCTCTTTCTCGTGGTCCTCACACAAGCTGCTGACACGGAAGAGCTTTTTGGCAGCGGGCTGAGGGGAGGGGGAACAAAACCAACTTTTTTGGCATCTTGGCGAGAAGGTGCCCGAAGTGAACTGCCCGAAATATCGCCGATTTGCTGGCGGTTTTTAAGGGCTGGGGGAAGGGGAGGATGGAGGAGGCCTGGGCTATCTTTGGGGGTTGCCATGGCTGCAAGGTCATCCTTCCAGACTTGGCTCTACCAGCAGAGTTCAGACGGGTCAGCGTGTGACCGGCTCAAACCCCGAGGTTAAAAGTTCAAGCAGCGAAGGAAAAACCAATATGTCCAGGCAGAGTATGCTGTACAATTTATTTCAATTTACATCAAGCCATGCATATAAAATTTAGATAAATTCTATTCAGATCTGATGTTGCCTGACACACAATGTATGCAAACAGATGTCTGCGGGGCTTTCACTCAGCTTTGGGGAGGAGACGGGGTGCTAAGTTAATATATATTAATAACATATATAAATGTTTTGGGGGGGCCTTTTATTGTTTTGCAGAAAAGCAGGGCAGAGATTTTTAGGTTTAAAAAGGCCGGATTCCCTTCTCCGGGTTTTAATTTCCCCCCCTTTGTAATTTCCCGAGCTCTCCCAATCCACGCGGTGTCATATTAAGAAAGATAATGAGTATTTACAACTGCAGCCCTGCTTGTCACCGCAGTTATAGCCTCTATTTATATCCCGTGCCACTTTCTCCGGGTTCCCGGTGACTGATGGGTTTGATTTATATTTGAACGTGGTTCCCCCCTTTCTCGCCTCTCCTTGAGGTCCCACCTTCGGAGCGAAGCAGGGTGGCTGCGGCTCGGCACCATGGCCACGAGATGGCTCCTGGACCCCTTCTCCAGCTCCTGGACCCCTTCTCTGGCTCCTGGACCCCTTCTCCGGCCACCGCCGGGGTCTGCACATGGTCCAGAAATGCACTGGGACCCCCAGGGGCCAGCACTGCCATGAGCCGTGGTACGGCACCGGGCGGGCGGGAGAGCCCCCCACTTCACCTGAGCACTGGCACTACCTAAACCCACACACAAACTCCCCAATAGCTGCCTTTTGCTGCTTGTAAGGAATAATAGGAGGAAAAAAAGAAAAAGGTGGAATATTATTTAAAAATTAAAAAATAGCAGGGCACGCAAAATGCCAGAGGGAAAACATTTCCCGCGGCTGCACGACAGAAAAACGTCAAATAATTTGTTTTTCCCTGATTATTAGCTCACTTGGGTGGGTTTTTGGGGGGGAGGTTGGCAGGCAGGAAAAAGAAGAGAGATGGGGTGAAAAAAAAAAGGGGGAGAGAGGCAGAGGATGCTAGCAGGTGCCCTGTTTCCCCAGGGGGGGCTGGATTTGACCCCCAGATACTGAAGGGTGGTGCCTGCCCAGGACCCGCAGGACAAGGCTGAAATAATAAAATTTGAGTGTTCTGGAAACACACTGCGGCCTTTTAGGGGAAATTAGCCAGATTGCTTCTGTAACTCGTTTAATGAGAAACAGTCACACTTTAAGGGGTGCTCGAGCCGGCGACAGTAATGAGAAGCTGCCGCACTTCGGATGAATGCCGTGGTTATTTTCCGAAGGGCGCTCGTCTGTAATAGGTACACACGCACTCTCGCATCCAGCAGCATCTCCCAGCTTCCCCAGATTTTATTTTTTTTTTCTTAACTAAAATAGCCTGACTTACAAAAAGCTCCTTCAGCCTGGCAAACATCCAGCCAACTGCTAAGCGCATTTTGATAAGGCGGCAATTAATAAAAGCAACTTGCTTGAAATAAAGGGTTTTTTTTTCTTTTTTTCCTTTTAAACCAGTCTCTCTCAAGCTGCTTTCAGTGGCAAAAATTATGCTTTCAGGTGACCAATAATTTTCTAATAGTCACCCTTAGCTTTTCTTCCTCCAGAAAATAATGAAAAAAATAATTTACAAATTCTTTAGTCAGTCCCATAAATTTGAACAAACCTAGAGTCAGTTTGCTGTTGAAGTAAGACGACCAGGATTTCATACATCAGAATATAAATCCAATTCTCTTTACCTGCCAGAATTTCCTCGGAGAGCAATTTCAAGGTCACAAAGAACGGGCCAAATCCTCAAGTCTTTATTCAGTTTTATTTAGTAATTATTCTGACTTCCCTGAGAGTTTTGCCCGTGACCCGCACTCCATACAAGTAATGCCTAAATAATGGTTTAATAAAGACCTTGGCGTATTAAGGTAAGAATATTAGGTCAAATGGCAACCATCCGTCCGGGAGCACGAGGCTACGTTTGCGTTACAAATGTCCGCGCGAACCCTTCCGCACGTTCAAAGCGGTTCCTTACTCCGGGACAGGAAATTAATGATCTACCCACTTTCCAATGACTAAAAACGAGGGAATAAAACCATTTCAGAAGCCCTCAATTTCTCGATATGTACAAAGTGCCTTATTTTCATCATCCCTGTCAGTTATGACAAGTGCCGACTGGACAAATACCAGCTCGAGTTCTGGCCATTCATTTCTATTCATGGTGATTTGAGCAGGGGCTCAACTGCCTAAAAATAAATATGAGTTCCATTTTTGGGCTTGGTTCTTTTTTTTTTAGCACAGAAGGAACGATAAACTAGAAAAACAAGACAGGAAGATTTCAAGGTGCTTTGCAACGCTTACAGCTACTGCATCTCAGACTCCACTTCTGCAAAATGGACATTGCCACCATTAAAAAAAATAAAATAAAAAAATAAAAAGCATTTGCCCTCTCAGCCCCCCTCCTCTCCCAAGACGTGCCGGTTGCTTGCTGGAAGCCAAGTTGCAAGAAATAAGATTTACTGCGGCAAGAAGCTTTTACTGTATTTGCAGCGAGCGTTTCTTTTATATCAGTTCCAGACTCCAGCTCACAGCATCCCTGGCAGAACAGATGTCCCGGGGACGTGCGACCATTCATCCCGACCACAGTTTGGGGGGTCAGTCCCGTAGGAGCCGGCAGCCAAGAGGGCTCTACAATTGGCATGAGAAATCTACTTTTCTGATGAGCCGGAGAATAATATAAAAACGGGGCATTGCTGTGAGCAAAAGACGCTAATTTGCTACACTACTGGATGTGGCTGGGGAGAGGCGGCGGGGGGGAAGAGGGAGGTGGGGGGGACGAGGGGATGGAGGAATAAAATTCCACCCAGTTACAGAATCAGTGTTCGAACCTGCTCCCAGTTCTTCATCAGCATGAAAAATTACAACTGTAACCAGATTTTTCTCTGTCGCCCGCGTAAATGTGCTATTACAGCTGTTCATATTTTCACTCTAATGAAGGGTTGCACATTTAAATGGTGAGATTTATTATATATTGTATACCGCCTATGCACATGCAAAACTGTTAACCGACGCCTAAAACGCTGCTTGTTTATTCTGGCATCAATTATCATTTTTCTCAATTTTTAAATAATAAAAAAGCCCATTTCGGCACAGACGGGTTTCTGTTTCTTCTGAAGAAATAAACAAAACCTCAAAATACAAAGCGGGGGGAAGGAAAATGCAACGATGTGGGCTGCGGGATCAAATAAAGGAGAGTGAAACCCCACCGGAGAGCAGGACCCTTCCCCATCCCGGCAGAAAGGAGCCGACCGCCGGCACTAGTTTGCTTTTTTGCAGCGAAACCGGTACGAGGCTGGGTTCATAAACAGGTGAAATGATGGAGTTTATTGCAACCAACATCAACACTGAAACTAAATAACTGTGTTGCCATCTCGGTCCCGCGGAAAGACGGATGGTAAACTTGACCTGCCGCTGGTACTATCCGAGTGCCATTTTTTATCGCCCTTGGCCGCCCCCCCGGCTGAGCGCGCTGGGTAAATGCCTGTGCGTGGTCAGGTCAGGCGCGGGCGCGGGTGAAACTCCGTTCACATTTGCATACAGGCGGGCTTTCACAATGAAGACCCATCTGTTCCCGTCACCGAGTACAAATCGAGTGTCACCCAACTCGCTGCAAACGACAGCCGCACGGCCATTAGATGGAGGAACGCTTAGCTCAGGTTACGGATATGGAACTGCTGATTTGGGTTTAAATACCTGATAACTGAAGACTTTTTATTACATGCGAACAAAGAGTGAACCTTGAACTGATCGCGAGAGCACCCTGCTCCCCCACACCCCCCCACCCCGACACCCTCACGCTCCCACCCTTCACCCTCTATTATCCACACAAAACCGCTGTATATTTTTCTGAGCACAACAGAAAAAAAAAGAAAACAAACCTAAACCAGATTGAAATGTCACAAAACAGATCTGAACTGCGACTAATGACACCGAATTTATACAGAAGGTAGGACGGGCGCAATAGGACAAGGGAGGAAAGGATCGGTGGTGTAAACAGAAGGCGAACTCTGAACTTTGCATGCCCTTGGAGGTCATTAATATTGTTGCGATGTTGTTCCTTGAACTTCTACTAAATTTTGCCAGGGTGGAAATATTTGCAGCTCGGGTTCAGCAGGGGTGAGGCTCTACCTTCCTCGTCCCTCCAGCCACCCCTCCCGAATCCCGGCTGCGGTCACCAGCCCGTCGGTGCTGCTCACAGCCAGCAGGAACGGGTCAAGACCCTCGTCAGCCGTGTCGCCGTGTCCTCCTCCTCCATGGCGTGTCCCCAAAGCCAGGCGTAGCTCGGTGAGAGCGCCAAGGCCAGCAGGATCCCAGACCAAGTTCACAGGGAGCTTTGCTGACCAGCTTTGGGGGCTGCCCCCATCTCTGTCCAATTTAGAGGTTTCCTGAGGAGCTGCTTTGGTGCTTTTCCCCTTCAAGTGAGGGAAGCACTCAACTTCTGCAGTTTACTTTCAAGATGAGGTCAAATGACATTATTTTGTGCTTGGAATGAGCCTCCGGTCCCACAATTAACCCATTAGGAAAAAAAGCAGCGAGGCTCAACACTCATGCAAGAAAACCAGCACCATCATCACCACCACCACGAACCCCTCTTTGTTTCCACAGAGAAAAGGGGACAACGAGAACAGCCAAATCCTCCCACAGAGCCGCCTCCGAGCACCAGTCGCAAACTCTTTGGGCCCAAACGTCGGCACTGCGCATTCAGAGCCCGGCTGTGGCCAAGGCACCACGGGAGCCGGCACAGCCAGAGCAGGGCACGGGGCTCCAGCCCCCCAGGACTGACGCACTGCTGGTTTACAGAGCACGTTTGGTGCCAGGGTCAAAACTTTTTCCAAGGTCACACAACGATGCTGTGAGGAAGAGGTCAGAGGTCCTGCCTTGTACCATAGCTATCAGCCCACCCTTCTACACCTACATGTGCAATTTAAAACAACCTCGCCAGGGCAGCTGTGACTATTTTTTTCTTATGCCCTTTTCTCCCAGGTCCAAGAGCACCTGGGCACTTCCCAGCTGGGCTGCAGGGAATTCCACTCCTGCCCTCCATCAGACCAGAACACCCACCAGCATCCACAGAAGTCACACACTTACTGGGAGAAAACCAGACTATTTCAGAAGGGTGAATAGGAGCGCATTTTTGTTCCACCAAAAACATTTATGGGGAGTTGAAGTCCTATTAAATCTCCCAAGAGGGGCAGTTTTCCCCACTGATCGTGGCCCAGCTGCCTTCCCCTCTCTTGAAAAGTTCCCGTGAACAAAGTGGGCATTTGCATATCACAGGCAAGGCCCTTCTCGGGATGTCACCCATTTGCATGCAAGGTGGCTGCATGTGGCCGCGCGCTCCGAAGGGAAGAATAAACCAACTCGGAAAAAAACCCATTACACAAGGTTTACCCTTCTGTTGGCTCCTAAAGAAAGAAAGCCCCATTAAAGAGCTGTCACTGGTTCAATTCCCGTTTTCCTACAGGGATATGATCCCATTCCCTTCCCCAAAAGATAAAGCAACTCGTCTGATAGAAATATTGGCTGCTTGGTGTGCGTGGGTGTTGTTTTCTTTCTTTTTTTTTTTTTGTTAGGAGTGAACAGGAACTGAACCTTGAACTTCATTTACCCTTTGAACTCGTTACCTTTAAACAAAATTCCCCATGCTTCCCCTCTTCAAACAAATTTCATCACAATTACAGTCCCTTCCACTTCGCTTAGAGATATATAATCATTGACTTGACCTAATTACCTGGTGCAGGCCTTTCTCTACAAGGTGAAAGCCATATTGGTGTGAACAGAAGCTGACCCCTGTATTCTTGATACCCCAATTTTATTCTAATTATTGTATAGGAGGTTTTCCATCTTCCTCTGTCCTCCTATTCCCTCCCCCCAGTTGCTATTTTGCTGCCGGCGCGTTCGGTGATGCCCTTTGGGTTGCGAGCTGCCTGGAGACAGCCTGCAAAATAACATCTCAAGATGAAAAGCACAGGGGTTGTTCTTTTTTTTTTTTTCCCAAGCTCCCCCATTCAATAGGGAACCAGGAGATTCAGCTCCACAAAAGGCTGCCAAGGGCCGTCTCCCATGGATGTGTGTACAGCGTGCACCCCATGCACCCATGGCCTCGGGGAGCAGCCTCGGACCCCCCCAAAGTGACACCCCACATCACAGTCCCCCTCCAGGGAAGGCTGGGCTGTTTGCATGCGTGGATTAAAAGCTTTACGCTACCAGGGAATGGGAATTCCGACATGGAGATTGAAGCCAATGTTTCCTGTAACTCCAGAGCAAGTTGATTGCCTTGAGAACGTGAGCACAAAGAACTGGGGTCTGGATGGCCCCGCAGTCCCCCGTTCCTCCCAGTCCAAGCGAGGAGCACCTCACCTGTGAGCCAAGGTCATTCAACTGCCAAGAATCAATGTTTTCAGCTAAATATTTTCAGCTTCAGTAGAGTCAGCATGACAAACCCAGGACTCACGTGCACATCGCACTGCTGTTTTTTCATCCCCTAATTCACCCTCCCAAACTACAATAGAAAGTTGGGTTGATCCTACTCCGACGTTAGCTCTAAGAGCTGGTGGGTTGGAGTCAAATCACTTCACACTCCTCCAACATCACCCCCCTTGTCATCCTTTACCTTGCCTGTTTGCCTGTTCAACCTGCAGACTCTTCAGGGCTGTAACTTGGTGCAAAACAGCTTTGATACTGGGGTAGTACCACAAAATATCACTGTGAAAGGAATGAAATCATCTTCCAAAAGACTAGGACAACTGTTGTACCTTCTCGTATAAGGCTGAGGTTTACTATGGATCCTCACCTTCTCTGAGGACACTTTTTCCCTTAAAAATAAAATTAAGTTGCAACGAGAAGATGGAACTCCCCACCAATGTCATTAGCCTGCTAATTTCTGATGGCATTCAGAGACAGAGAAAGGCTTAAATTACCTCTGCGATTCAAGACATTTCCCTCTTATTCTTTAAAACCAACAAGAAAAATCTAACAAAACCAGCCCCAACATTAATAAAGAGTCACAGCAATTGACAGGCAAGGTCACTGAGAAATGGCACCTCCCTAACCTTCTCATTTGTCTTGGGCAATTGAAAAATAATTAGCAATTGCGAAAGGGTTCAATACCTAAGAGTAAACAAAGGGAAAAGGGTTACTCTAAGTCATGGTCCCATGGCCTGGGGCAGAGCTTTTTCTCATCCAAAAGGTGAGCATCCCCCCCATGAAAAATTAGCCAAGGACCGGCCAGGAAGCGAAGGGGAGGGCAGGTGTGGACGGTCAACCGGAGCCGCTCTTTGCATTCAAATCCCTTCCTGCGCCTTAGTTTTATAAGCACCACAACAAAAGAAGAAGCAGAGACAGAAAGAGCCAGCACCGAATCGCGCAGATAGGTGGTGCGCAAACCTCGGTTCTGTGTCAAAGAGGTAGTGCATCCATTTGTTATGGTCTCTTGGCGAGAAAGGCCATGCTCAGATGCCCTGGAGCTCCACTGTAATAAATAGACACTGAAGATTAAAGGAGCAAATCCTACCACCTGCCCCAAGCCTGAACCCACAGATTTAGCATACTGGGGTACCCAAGAGGGATGGAGGCTTTGTAGACAGCAGAGCTATAGCCATTTTATGGCACTTTCTGCAACCTCAGGGCTTGTGCCGGTGCCCCTGGCTCAGACAGCTCAGCTCCCCTGCTGCTCCGTGAATTCAGGGGTTGAACGGGAGGACCAAGGGGGAGGGGAGGAAAGCGGTGCTCATCCCCGTCCCCGAGCCTACCCCAGCCATCATGGGATCAAACCAAGGAACCAAAACCCAAAGTCACCATGATCCGCACTATTGTCCTCCTCCTCCCAGAGTTCTTTGATCAGCAGCAAGTTTGCATATCAAAGAAAAGAAGGAAAAGGGAATATTCAAATACCGATGTTGTCTGGCCTTACTTTCCCTTGGTAGGGCTAGTTAGTTTTCCATCGTAAAAGTTTGTGTGTTTTTCAGTCTTCTCGCTTTGCTTTTCTGTCGGTTAGGGGTTTTTTTCTTAAACAAATTAAGAGTGGCTTTGCAAGACCTTAAATATAAAATTGAAGCATTTCTGATCAACTTGTACCAACTGTATTTGAAAAGAAAAGCTTATGTTTGGGTTTTTTTTCCCAAGGAGATTTCTACTAGACTGGGGGGAGAGGAGGGATACCGAATTTTTCCTTGATTCAAAATAAGATGCATTTTTTTCCCCCAACAAAATAGTTGAAGCCGATGGATCTGGTCCAGCAGAGCTAGCAGATCCAGGGAGACACTCAAAGCAGACGTGGAATTTCCACCTACAGATGAAAATAAACCAACTTCAAATCAACCTTGGCAGAAAGCAACCTGGAAACCCATCTTAAGAGCAGTTCCACCACCCTGACGTCCCCTAGGTGACAAACTTCGCTAAAAGTCGGCAGCAAGCATCCCTCACCTACTTGGGAGATGCCATCACAACTCGAGGGAGCCAAAGTCGTGTTCTGCTCCTTGATGGCTATAGGGATTACTCAGGTAGCCATGGGCTTCCTAGACTAGAGCTAGGACAGGGGTGTGAGCATGGAAAGGGGTAGACAAATGTACCCATTTATTGTTTTGTACTTCTAAGGTTGTGCTTTCCGTCCCACCGATCTCTGTTTGCACGCAGCCTTACAGGAATTGTGATAACGAAGTTCCCAAACTTACCAAACCGCTGCCCTTGCCTCCTAACCATAGCAGAGGGCTAAAAATAGAGAGGGCAACAATCAAAGGTGGCATCAAAGTTTAAAAATACACTACCAAGGTGAAGCTGAAAAACGCTGTGGCAAATCTAATGTCACGCTCTTAAAATAACGGAGCAGATTTAAAAAAAAAAAAATCAAAAAGGGACTAAATTACTTTATGAGCACCTAGGCTATAATTGCCTTCTTAGCAACAAGCAACCTTTGGGTTTGTGCAGAGCGAATGACCTTAGGCGCATACGGTCAGCCTTTCTGATCAAGCTACAAAATTAGCAGACGAAGGGTGATGTGGAAGGTGCAATATATCTGGAGACTTTACTGAGCGTTTGATGTGGTGCCACAGCAAATCTCACTGAAAAAATTAATTTACCTCAGCTTGGATAGAAGCAATCGTCACAGACTGAAAATTGGCCCAAGGGCCACAGACAAAAGCTGGTGATAAATGGCTTTCTGTCACGTGGGGAAGAAGCGTCTGTGTTGGGGTACTGCAGGGTATTAGTCCCCGTTTTATCTAAGGCAAGTAAACAGTCCATTAATTCAGTGAGCAGGAAGATACTAAATTAGGTGGTAATGCAAATATCAAGCGAAAGCAGAGGAAATAATAGTAGGGGACACGGAGAGGTTAGGAATATGGCTAGAATAATAAAATGAGATTCATCCTACTAAAGAATAAACCAGGGTAACAGAAAAAAAGTAATCCAGAGCACATCCAGCACCAGGGAATGTTATGGAGTGAAAGCAGAGAAAATAAGAATTTGCAACATAATTGAGGATCTCAAAAATAAACCCGTTGCATGGTGCATGGGGCTGAGGGACCTCCACCACTGAGTGAGAGTAGGGGAGCCAGGACAACAGTAGGCTTCTTCCAGCGATGATGAAACATCAGCACAGGCTAAACCCCAACACTGGATCTGGCCCGAAATCTTGGCAACTCACGCCTAATCCACTGACCACGTGAAGGGTGCGCACAGGAACAGGGTGGAAGCCATTTGCCTCCAAGGTCAGGGGATCTCTGAACTCATCCTCTAGTCCACAGCTCCCCGGAATAGTATGGTCTGCTGTGAAGCGCAAGGATATGAATGAAGTTCAAGGAAGCAGAAATCAGGGTAGACCTGAAAGCTCCACTGAGCCAAAGACCTCTCCTGCAGACGTCCACGGCCTTTGGGGGACAGCAGAGTTCTGTCTTTTTAGGTAACTAAAAGCGGGTAAAGCAGAGATACAAGCTATGGGGAGTGGAGAGCACCACTCTCTATATATTTTCAAAGATTGACACCAACCACCTGCCTGCTCCAAATCTCCAAAGCAAGTTCATCTCTATCATGCGCGTCCTCTCCACACACCTCATGCATCAGGTGTTTATCAGGAAAGGCAGAGCGCTTCCAGGGTTTGGAAGGAGTTCAGAGAGTACAGGGAGCTTCACTCCACTAAATTTTGTCCTCCCTTGGTTTTTGTGACTTCTTTGCCCACAGCGAGCACAGCCCCTCCGAGGCATCTCTTTTGGCAGGCTCCTGGTGCCCTCAACATCAGACTGTCTCAGCACTGAACGCCTTTGCCCCAGATACCATCAGTTTAAAGTTAAAATAAACTTCCGATTTCTTCCTCCAAATCCCATCATTTTTGTTAATGCTTTGATCCTCGGCAGAGTGATGCCAGACCATTTTCATTTACAGCAGATGGCCGAGTCTCATTACTAAATGCAACATACTTCTTTGGCCAGCGAATCTGAGCAAGGTCTTTGGGGCCCCAAGGCATTACGGTGTGATTGCCACCTACACCATGGGCTCTGTGCTGAACCTGGGTCAAGCCACTTGCACTCCACGTCGGCCCCAGCTCAATGAGAATTATCTCCTCCACTCCAGCGGATGAACCTTACTGTAAAACCAGGCTAATGCTCTCCTCCTACTACTCCTTGACGTCCCTAGTAAGCTCTTTGGGTTTGTCCAGGCAAGGAGGTCAAGGCTTCTTTCTCCAAAGCCTACCCAAGCGCCAGCAACATCTTTGCACCGCTTCACTGCTGGGAAGGTGTCATTGCGAGGGCAACGTGGTTAAGAACTGCAGCTGCAGAGACACAGCCCTGGGTGATGGGACGTTTCAAGGAATTGATCTATCTGCCTGAACGTTTGTTCAAGCGCAGGGTGAGGGTGGATAGGGGAACAGCAGCAATTCACCAATTTCAAACGGCAGCTCCCACTTTAACCTGTGAGTGCAGGGAAAAAAAATAGGGGTGAAGCTTTGTAACCAAATAAAGAGAGCTGTGAGCTCAATACCAGGCATTATCCTATGGCAAAGATTTTGTTATTGTTGAGTACTGATTCCTTTATCTCTCGGAGACAATCAACCTTCAGCCAGAGGAGTCTAACCTTAAAACCCCATAACTCAATTTTACATAGTGTTAAAGTTTGGGGGGGCTATTTGTCAGTGCTGGAGCTGATACAATCAGTCTGGAGGACCCTAGAACAAAGAGCGGCGGGTGAAGAGCGTGTCACCTCCGCACACATTCGTTTCCTTGATGAACAAGGCGCTATTAGTTGGCGAGAAAGCATTATCAGGGTGAAGGATGATGCCGATTGTCTCGGCTGCTCTTCCCGTGACACTGGATTAGAAGAAGTCCCGGTGTTTGCTCAATGCCCCACCGGCTCTGCCCCCGCCGCGCACAGGTACGCGTCCGCACGCCCACAGCCACCCTTCAACACAGACCAAAAATCAATCTGGACACCCAATCTCTTTCAACTGCCACATCTCTCCGAGGGTTGAACAATAAAAGCTTAACTTGTTTTAAGAAGTAGTTCATCACCGTAAGCCTTAAACAAAGCTACTCTTTAAAATACACATGTGCACGCACACACAAAATGCCTTCGTGCAAAAGGACAGTGACAGAACGTCCAACGTAGCCTCTTTGCTCGAGTAACCCCACCAGCAGGTACAACAGCTCTAGGGAGAAGCTTGCAGAATAAAGTTAACTTGACTCTTACATTTAAAGAAGAAATGGAAAAAACCCCAAACCAAACAAAAAGAAGAGGCCTTTTCTTCCCTCCAGTCATCCTTTAACGCATTTCACTTTAGAATTTATTATAACCAGTCTTTAAATTAAATTCTTCAGGACAGCGGCTTTATTTTTGCGTGTAGTGATTTTCAGCACTACATAACCTGAGTAATAATTTAAGGTATTCCCTGTGGCTCACGCTGAACCACACGTTTAAGCACATGCTTAAGTTGGAATGAAGTCAGTAGTAGTTTAGCACGTGTTAACATATATATAGCAGGGGCTTTTATTGCTGTCCAGACCATTTCTCTCAGCTGGGAATTTTGTATTTTGGGACTTATTAGTGTTTCGAGATTGTTCCTGCAAGATACTGGTACGATCATCATCATTCCCAAGAGCAGCTCCACCCGGGCGAGCAGGCAATACTCTGACCGTGTTCGTGGGACGAGACTGTCTTTACTCGGGACGTACCTTGCTTTTCCCCCCAAGGGAGAAGGGCCCCGAGGCTCTGTGGGCACACGTACCAGGAACATGGGGAAAACACGTGTTTTGTTTGCCTTATTGTCCTCGAGCTGTCACACAAATGTGTCCCACAGAGGAATGAAGTTTACCCTGGTTTCAGACAAGTCATCTTGTCATTCGAGCAGAGGAAGAGCCTCCTTCACCTCCACTGCTAACGACCTCATTACGCTCAAAACTCTAATATGAAAAAAACAACACCCAAATCTTTTGCTATAACCTCAATATGTTTCAAGTGCATAACCAAGAGCATCTCTTCCCCTTGTTCCTGTTGAAGTATGCACGCAGAAGCCACCAAATCTTTTATCTTACTATCCGTATATTTGGTGAAAGAACCTCAAGTCTAGATTTGCTGTAACTCCATCACTACCGGTGTCGAGCACGCTCAGCCCTGGCACTTCTGCAAGGGCAAAACACCATTGCCCAAGTCACGGCGAGGTCCTTGGTGCCAGCCGGGGGCTCTGGGCATCCGAGGCTGCTTCTGCACAGCCACTGACCAGCTGATCCAAAACCGGCACCTGCCCAACCATCGCACATCAGCATCCTGCCCTCCGAGCACCCCCCTACAGAGAACACCCCGGCAGGTCAGCAATGAGAGACTGCATTGCCTGGTGACTTAGGAAACCAGAATCACTTTTTTTTTAAAAAAAAAAAGGGCAGAAGAGACACTGTAGTGAAGTTCCACCCCGACACTTTGTTAACTTACATTTCCTGCATATTGATCCCTCTGCTGGGGAGAACACAGAGACACAAAGCATTTACGCCTGGGATTTACATACCGATGAATAAAAAGGCCGTTAGGAGGCGGGTGCGTATGTTATCCCAGCCCCCAGCACAACGGCAACGTGCGCATCGATAATTCACGTGCGCCCGACACGAGGAGCACACAGCTCGCCACGAGAGGAAGCTCCATCCCAGCTCCTCACCACCGGGACCACGCACCCGACAGCGTCGGCTCAAAGGCGCCCGCGTGCCGAGCCCCCTGCTCCCGCTGAAATAATCTACGGGCTGAGGACATCCTCCGCTGCAATTAATTTTAAGCTGCGATCATAAGCCCACACTCCCCGTTTTCATGCAAGCTCACTGTCGTTAAGCCGCTTACTAAAAAAAAAAAAAAAAAAAAAAACACNCTTGTCGTTAAAGACTGTCCCTCCAGGTACGGAGAATAAATCTATTCATCTGATCCTGCACTTATAAAGCAATTCAAAGAAACTTCAATTATGCTTTTTCCCTGTCGGCAAACAACAAAAGCGGCAGGATTTTTGCTTTAGAAAAGCCGCATTAATAAGTTATCGGCATTTCACTGACTTCTAGGCGGTTTGAATTAGAACTGTCTGGGGCCCCACGGACCCCCCAAACTGCTGAGATTTTACACCACATGTTTCATAACATTTTTGTTTTCCTTAAGCGCTCTTGCAATCAAGGAATTACTTGGCAATCTCAGCTTAAAAAAAACAAACAAACATCCCAGTGGTTGGGCAGAAACCCCCTTCCAAACCACAAACTAAGGCATGCAGCACCCAGAGACCAAATCACAAACACATTATTTTGCGGAAAAGCAACTCGTGCTTTTAAAGCCAGCGCCTGAATCCTGAGGTCGACAGTCCTCAATTGCAAATAACCACCATGAAATTGCATCCCATTTAGGTGTGGGACTTAAGGGATAGGCTGGACCAAAACATGTCGGGGCCTGATCTGGTTTGTGTCAGGATTACGTCCCCAAAAAAGCGCTAAAGAACCACCTTGGGTTATCCCACCAGGCAGGACAATCCTAAGAGATCCCGGGTGCCAGCCCCACGCAGGGCTGAGCATCGGCAGGGACTCGCCCCCAGCCCTCCCGTGCCGATGCGTTAGGTTTCAACGCTTTATAAAGAAGAATCGCTTCTGCGGGGTGCAGGGGGAGGTAAGGGGGGGATTAGACAGGACAGGAGGCACTCGCCATCGCCCAGTCTTCCACAGACACCCTTCGCACAAGAACAGCCTCTCAGACCAACTTCCAAATGTCTCCGCGTGAGGAAAAACGACTCTGAGCTCAAAGTGGGCACCGACGGAACCGCGGGCTCAGTGGGCTGCCCTCAGGACCAGCATCTGCAGCCCGACGTGCCCAGCTGATGGAAGCCGCAGCCACAAGGCAGACAGGATTTCTGGAGCAATTACGTGCACTACCATTTGCTGCAGCTGTAAAATCCCACATGAGAACACGAAGCCACTTTGGGTTGGGTTGGTTTTTTTTTTTTTTTGTTTGTTTGTTTTAAATGAAAGCTGAAAATCTTCGTAGCGTTACTCTCACCGCTGCGTGATCCCTACAAAGGTCTGAGCTTTCCTATATAATTTATGCATCTATTTCTGGCAGCCTGCAAGCAACCCACCCTCCTCCTCTCCACCCCGAACAAATAATCCTTAATCTAGAGGTGAACCGAGTTGCTCTGTATAAAATATAGCCAAACCTTTTGACCAGCCAGAGTACCGTTCCAGGAACTTATTTGCACAATGCCAGCGACATTATCACACTGGGCTTGAAAGCACTAATGTTATGGTGCATTTCCATTCAGAAAACGATAAATCAAAGAACGTGAGCTCTGTAGCTTTCAGGGAGTCCGATTTCTTTACAAACCATCACGCAGTATCGGTAGATATTTTTTAGAAAACGTGTTGTTTTCTTATACATGGATGTGTGCCTGTTCTCCTCCCCTTGGCAAAACTCACATTGAACTGGTCAAACCTGCTCCCAGTCATGGTAAGGAATCGGAGAAATCACTGATCCGCGTTTTAACCTCTCGCTCCCTGGGCTCGTTTGGACGATAGCCGAGATCGGAAAGGAGACAAGGCAGGAGAAGCCCTCAACGCAACCGCACTCGTTGCAAACCCGTTCCCCAAACGTTTCTTACGCTGTTCCATAAGGCTTAAAAGTACATCAACAGCAAATTTATAATAACCCGGTCAAAAGCAACAAAAGACATTTCTGGACATGAGGGAGGCAGGGATAATTGCTTCTAATGGTATTTGAAAAGAAAAATGTAAAGCTTTCAACTCCAGCGTAAGCAGCATTTCCACTCATCTGCGGGCATTCGGGGTTTGATCTACCCAGACTGTCGAACTCGCAGATTCTCAGCATTTCTGAAACAGGTTCTTAGTCTGCATTTTATTTCACATGCTTCCTTATTACACCTGAAATTCAGCAGCATTTGGGCAAGCGGCTCCTTTGGGCCGCAGCGCAGGCTGAGCGCCCCAGGCCACGCTGCCCTCCCCGGCATCGGTCACCTCACCACCGCTGTTTATCCCGGCGCAGCAGACATCAGGCTGTCTTTGGGGAAGAAAACCACAATTTCCACTTTTGGGTTGGGAAAGCAGAGCTCTGCTGTTACACCAGCCACACAAGGGCTTAATTTGAGCCCACACCGAGCTGCCCGAGCTCCCGCAGCGGGAAGCAGAAATCCACAGAAACACCTGGTTTGGGGGTTGGGGTTGTTTTTTTCTTTTTTTTTGGGGGGGGGTGGTTTGTTGGTTTGGGTTTTTTTAAATAAACGTCACGAGGAAGCCCCAGGCGCCCACGCGAGTTTCCACCCGCGCAGCCCCGCGGGAGCGGCGCCGCCCTGCGCCACACGGGGGCGCTGCAGAACTCCGCGCCGCGCCCCGCCCGCCCCCGCGCCCCACGGGCACCCCCCATGCA